>CM076581.1:521108442-521357550 GCA_034641835.2 Pinus albicaulis
AGCAGCACTTGAAATATGATGAGTCCTCCAATTCAGATGATGATGAAGAAGAGGGAGAGAAACAGATAGAAGACTGTCCTACTAAGGATATACCATCTTCTCAAGAAGAATATTTTTCCTTTTATGTTAATGATGATGACACTTCCAAGAAACTTTCTGAAGATACACTCCTCAAAGCTAAAGCCTTGGAAGCAGACAATCTACCAGACATGGAGGGCCAAAAAGAAGAGAATCTTCATCTTTTCTTTGTTGATCCTATGGAAGAGTGTTTGGAATTCCCAACTGGCTCATATTATCAAGCATAGATCCTTTGAAAGAGCCAGAGACATGAAAAGTTGTTACCTCTTGTGATAGTTTTGATTTTGAATATTAACCTTGAAAATATACTATGGATACCTTTGACAAGTAGCCAAAGTTTCTTCTTCTTCTTGACATTACTCAACTAGCTACATTGGAATTTTTGTATCATATGAATATGTAAATATTCCAAGTTAGAATAGGTTAGATAGGAATGTCAATAAAGCTCAACCTTTGGGCATTTAGTTATCTGTTGTTTTCTTCTTTTAAGAAAAACAAAAATACAAAAACAATGAAAGAAAGAAAAGAGGTCAGATTGTGAAAACAAGAAAGGTATAGCCCCATACCAAAAAGAGAAACAAATCTAAAAGTGTGCAAGCTCAAATGCCACTCCTGGAGAACACACTTCTAGTTAGTCAAACAACTCAATCTTGACTAATTAGCTTTAATTTTTCTGCTGATAGGATAGTGAATTTGATTTTCCAAACTGTTTAATCTTGGCTTATCAGTATATAGTTTAGGGTAGAAATGAAAGGTTCAAACATACTCAAAATCTGAACCTAAGTTTCCAAAGAGAATGACTCGAATCTGTTTCAAATTCTGAGTCAAAAAATATGTAAATCTGGTTCTAATTAGCTCAAAATCTGAACCAAAGGACAAGCAAAGAACAACTCAAGTAAGAGTCAAAACAGAGCTGTAAAAAGATGAAGGAAGTGTTTTGAATTTTCAGATCCTAAGACTTCCATTTTGTTTTAAAATTTTCTGCAAAATAAGATCTATGTGCATCTTGTTTTTATGCCATAGATCAGCAACAAGTTAGACTATTCAATCCTGACTAGTATGTTTTTTAATTTCTGTTGTAGAATTTAGAGAATAAAATATGTTGGACAGTCTAATCCTAATAGATGGTAGATTAGGTAGAGAATTATATGGAATCAACTATTTAATCTGAGTCCATGGAGAAATAAGGAGTAGAATTAGATTAGTTTTATGCTTTCAAAAGAATAAAATGTTGTAAAAGAGTTTTCCAATCCAAGTGCACTCTAAAGAAGAAAAAATGTTGGATCAGTAGGATTGGGTAGGTAGAAAGCTTGTTGATGAAAGATCCATTGTTTTTATGGCCGCTAATATGCTTTCAGAGCAAGATCATCCCAGCAAAGGAAGGGCAGCCCAATGGATGAGGCACAAGTCAGCCCCCCAGAGATATCAATGGATGAGGCACAGGTCAACCTCCCAGAGAATGTAAGTCTGAAGTTCTTGATGTCTTCAAGAAGGCACCATCCCCAAGTGGAGCCACTGTTAGCTAGCTATAAAATTTGTTATATCAAATGCTAGCTAAAACATTTTGGGAGTCTTCAAGGAAAAAATCTTACTTCTAAAAAGTGTTATCTCTTGAAGTCTCTTGAACGCCTCATGCCTCTGTCTAAATCTTCGTTGTTGTTCCCTTTTTGATACTCAGAATTTCTACTATTTTCATAAGTGAAAATACTGCTGCAAAGTCATCATTTTTCCCCTCCCTCCACTCAAAACTAACCTTCATTTTGCTCCCCTTTTTCTCCATAAAACTCCTCTATTTTCATGATTCCTCTTCTTCCCTTCATGAAATTCATTTTTACAAGGTTAAGAACTCATTTTTTAACCTTACCAAAACCCTCAAATTCCTTTGAAAAAACCATTGAAAATCTATAAAAACCCCATTTTTTGTATAAAGGCTTAAGCCCCCTTGGACTAAGTCTTAAACCACTTCCCCTCCACGTGCCCATACCCTAGAACCAGGTGCTAGACCCACAAAGTGCTTATCGTATCACAAACTCTGAGTGTGCAAGTATTTTTGCCATGTTTAAAAAGTTTCGATGCGATTAAGCCCATGTACATACCCCCCGATCGTATTATCATTTCATGTAACCCATGGGCCCGCCATCGGGCGCTAAATCATTGAAATTATTCATTCATGATGGTCTCTTTCCTTTATTAAAACGTATAACCCACTTACCCAAATTTTTGATCTGATGTGCCAAAGTCATGTTTTTAATATAAAAATGGTTAGATCAAAAAGACCCAAGGCACATCGGAAACTTCTGCGAAGACTCTTTGGATTGCTCCCCTTTTAAACCCCCGATTACGATGCCTCGATCGCACCATCGCATCGATCAACCTCCGATTGCCGATCCCTGATTGGTTGTCCACCGTTGATCTCCTCTCCGCTTTCCCAGATCCAACAGTCCACAATTGCTTTGATCATTAACCTTTACCCCACCAATTACGACCTCCCGACGCATCTCCCACAGTCGATCTAATCTGCAGATCGACGGAAAGCGCCCAATCGCATTGCCCTCCCCGATCACTCAAATCACATCGAATTTTTCGATAGGTACATTTTTTTGTCACCTCTGATCGGCCATCCCTCCGATTCATTCTCCACCGTTGATCTGATCCTCAGATCAACGGCCCGCACTACATCGCATCGCAAGTTTTTTGCTGAGCGCTTTAACATTATTCCTCGGCCGATTGCAATCCTCTAATTGGATCTGGACCGTCCACGTGTCTAGATCAGACAGTCCCAGATCATTCTCGTATTATTTCATCACCCTCTGTCGTCCACCAAAGGGTTTTCAAAACCAGTCACCACCATTGATCATTGCACGATCGACGGTTCCATCTTATTCTTCCCTCTGCTCTTCTTTGACCTTCGCTTAACTAATCTCCACCGTTGGATGATGCCATCCAATGGCTACGCTCCTCCCCACGCCCTCTGAAGCATTTTTTCTCTAAATATGCAGGATTTTATAATATTTTCTGTATTTTGCAGGTGGTTGATGGGTTTTGCATTATATAAAGGCCGAAGGCCGGGAATGACAATTCCTGTACCTTTGATTCATGAAAGAGAGCCATTCATGGGGTTCTACTCCACGTTTCATCAATGCTTCATGAGGCATTGATGCCATATGAGCCTTGCGCGACCTACACATCAACGAGACACTGTTTCAAATCACAATTAAAGAGTATCAGTGTCGAAAGAAAGAACACAGCAGAACAAAATATTGAAGACATATTTGCGGGGATCACGGCTAAGATTGATTATCAAAAGCCTAATGCCCCAAATTAAAAAAACAATTAAAGGAAAATCATACATGTTTAATAGACAGAAAGCCCTCAACTGCCACATCTAAGGCAAATTGATTCCTCCCATCTACCACAAAGCCACCAGTGCCTCAAAGCATTTAAACAGAGGCCGAAGTTATTAATCAAATGAAGATATTTGGCTCAGCACAACCAAAGGTTTAATTATGCCAAAGAATTTAATACACAAAATATCAGCATAGTTACTTTAATTTAAAACAGAGCCTCAAAGGTCAACAAAATCTCCCACCAAGCTTAAATATTTAATGTAAATCAATTAATGCAGTGAAACACTTGTAAAATTCTCCATCGAGCCCCTCAAAGGCTGAGAAGTCATTAGTCTGTATTAATTTCCTTAGGAGATATTTTATCAGATCTCACCTCCTCATTCTTCTATAAATACCTCTGTAGAAGATGAGAAATAGGTTGGTTGATGTAGTTTTTTTTTTTTTTCTAAATTATGCTAATTCTATTATAGAAACATAGTATTACAAAACTGCTACAGTTCAGCTGTGTAAGCCTGAGACTGGGCTTGATGTTCATGCTTTAACAGATTGAAGAACTGCCCTGTATGGGAAACCAGTTCTGTTAGGATAGATTGCACCGCCCTTGACAGGGAAAATGGTGTAGAGTCCAATGCATACATAAGTAGAGAACAAAAAATCTTCAGTATCATGCAGCTTCTGCTGCTGTAAACAACCAAAATAACAAAGCATTTTTCGAAAATAGAGGAATTCAAAACCATGTAGAAACCAGGCTAACCAGAGTCACTACTTGTGGGCTGGTGAAGGTGGTTCCTCCACAATATGACACCAATACTTATCCTCGGAATCTTCAGCGTTTTCGTCCTGGTCACCATCATCACCTGCGCCTTCATTCTGGACCTGTTCATTGCCTGTAGGCGTTGCAGCCACCTGCATTGAAAATTGACCCGTGGAGGGAGGGGCGGAAGAGGGGGGAGCTACTTGGGGTTGGAGGGGAGACGCAGCAGGGGTAGGGCATAACCCAAGAGGGGAGGGAGGAGGCTCAGACATAGGAGGATGTGGGAGGGTCGATTCCTCACACACATTGATGGTAATGTATGCAGTAACAATGGGACGATCATACGAGCAGTTGAAGCGGAGCTCCACCCTCTGTGAAGTTTGCCTCAAGATATGACTGCCCGGTGGGTGTGGTGTAGTGGAGAAAGGTCTAGAGGGATGCACAGGGGGCTGAATTTTGTGAGCAGAACCAGGAGAGTCTTCACTTCCCCTGTGGTGGTGGGTGGCTTGGCCCTGTCGTCCCTCAGCACCATCAGAGGATGTCGCTTCGCCCCTGCTGGAAGAGGGTCTCGAGCTTGCGGGCTGACCACAGGTTGAACCATGAAGGCAACACATTCTATGTTGGAGCCTAGGCATGGCTGGCTCAACAACATGCAAAGGCCTGGGACAATTGGAAACGGAGGGGGAAAAAATGAAATCACGATGAGAACCAAGAGGAGCTTGCAGATTAGCGATGGTGGGGAAAAAAACACTGTGCGAGAAGTGAGAGCCCGACGTGGTTTCAAAACATCCGAGAAGAGAGCAATGTCACCCTGTCTGTGTGCAGGCGCTAGCTTCAGCACAGGCTTCAGGGCAGACGCTGCAGAGAATATCCAAAGAGCACCCAGCAGAGCGAGAATGTTCCGGATATTTGGAGGTGAATTCCATTATGAGCCGATGGAGCAGATCGAGATGAATAGAATGCCAGTGATGGCGAATTAATGCTGCAGATGTTGGCACATTAATATTCATATTAATGGAGTCGCAGGGGGCCAGTTGGCTCTCCCATGCGAGGCTCCCTGGGAGGTGCCCAGGGACTGATGTCCCGTCAATCCAATGAGACGTCCGCATCTGGAATCGGACGATCATTGTGCACCAGATTGAGACAATTCTGAAGGATCTCTCTGTCATGGATGATCTGGGGAGGACCATGTTGGAGAGTATCGATGCTATCAACTCTAAGATTGGCTAGGAGATTTGAAACTTTGTTGCATTCCCTTTTGGTGTGGATGAATGAGATTTCCTGGTTGTTTTGAAGCTAGTTGCTTATTTTTCCAATTCTGGAAGCCAATCTCCAACTGGTGGCTACTTTTGCTGCGCTGGTACCCTGAAGCAGTTGGTTGGCCAAGTCGATGAGGATCTGGGAGTCCCCTTCCACTATGATAGGAGAGAGGTTGTACAGTTGGCTAAGTTGCATCCCTTGACAGAGCCCTTCCAGTTCTGCCGAGTTGTTGGTGTCCCATCCAATGGATCCGTAGTAAATAACAAGGGTGTCTCCCTGAGAGTTTCTGAAGATGCCACCAAAGTCGGCTAGTCCGGGATTGCCCTTTGAGGCTCTGTCAAAGTTCATCTTGAAGATTCCTGGAGGTGGAGGTGACCATTCGATAGTGGCTTCAGGAGTTTGCTGTCTGTTAAGGTTAGGAGTGGTCGAGATATTGAGCTACCAATTTTTCCATATGGCGAGTTCCCTTGGTTGCTTGGGAAGATCCTCATCCTTCCAAGAATGCAGAGCTAACGATTCTTGGAGATTATTGCTGAAGTTATTCTAGATCAAGTCCAAAGGAGTGGATTGGTTCTTGAAGATTCTTTTGTTTTGTTCTTTCCACAGAGACCAAAAGATAAAACCTGGAATGATTTTCCAAAGAGTGTTGAGGAGAGAGCTGCTGTAAGGATTTCTGGGCTAGTGTCACAAGATACTAGTTAGGTCCCCTTTCGGTTTGATTTTTTGACATCTAAAGCATATCTTCTCCCAAAGAGTGTTGGCTAGATTTTAGGAGAGCATGAGATGTTGGATCGTTTCGCTGTTGTGCTCACAGTTTGGACATTGAGAGGGACCACAGAACCCTCACTTGAGCGAGTTGTCCCATGTGAGGATTTTTTTGTGACTGAGTAACCAAAGAAAAGTAGAGATTTTTGGCCATGTACCAGGAGCCCAAACAAGTTGCCAGATAGGATCACGTGGAAGGGGGGCAGGATGCATGAGAGAGTAGGCTTCTTTTGTAGTGAAAGTGCCTCTAGTTGAGTATCCCCATCGAAGAATATCTGGTTCCTCCGAACATCTGATTTTCCGGAGATTGAGTTCCTCACTGAGATCTTTCCATGTGTTGTCCTGAGTAAGAGGAGAGATGTGAGAAGGGTGCTTCCATTTCCTGAAGTCATTGTTGTTTGTGGGGGCCCAGCATTGGCTTACTTTGATTTCCTCCAAACCCGCGATTCTTCTGCCATTGATGTGGGCGAGAGTATCAATCAGCTTTGGGTTTTTCTGCCAGGAGTCTTCCCAGAATCTGGCTGTGTGCCCATTTCGAATTTCCCAGAAGCTGTGCTGCTGGATGAGGGTGAAGTGCTGTTTGGCAGTGTTCCATATAAGGGAGCTAGTGATGCTAGGGGAGAGCCTGATCAGGTCTTCAGGTGGCCTGTTGTTAGCGTACTTGGTAGTCCAGAGCCAAGCCCATGGTGTGTGAGACTTCGTGAGCCAATTCCACCACAGACGGGCTCCCATGACTTCATTACTATGAAGAGGATCCCTGAGCCCAAGTCCTCCTTCATCTTTAGGGGAGCAGACCAAGTTCCAGTTGATTAAGGCCCATTTTTTATTTTGATGTGAAGACCCCCAAAGGAATCGACGTTGCAAGGTCTTGACCTGTTTGAGCACCCATTTCAGAGCAGCCAGAATAGAGAAGAGATAGAGAGGCATGGATTGTAGCACTGCTTTGATGAGGATGAGTTTGTTGGCCAAGTTGAGGGTTCTGAAGGTCCAATAGGAGAGCCGAGCTTCTAGTTTTTCCAACAGAAGATTCCAAGAGGAATGTTTGATGGTAGTAGCAATGAGAGGCGCACCCAGGTATTTGGTAGGGAGGAGAGCAATGGAGAAACAAAGAATACGGGCTATGCTAGCTTGGGTTATAGGAGGAGTGTTAAAGAAGAAGAGCTGGGATTTCGAGGCATTGACTGTCATGCCAGAGGCTTCAAAAAAAAGGTTCAGAATGGCTTTAAAGGAGCGAGCTTCTTGGGCGGAAGGGAATCCAAAGAGCATATTATCGTCAACAAATTGCTGATGGGTTGTGGTGGGGGAGCTAGGCAAGGAGATTCCATGAAGTTGCTAAGATTGGACAACATGATGAATCAGTTTGCTAAGGCCTTCAGACATGAGAACGAAAATAAAAGGGGACAGAGGGTCTCCTTGTCTGACGCCTCGAGATGGCGAGAAAGGAGTGGAAGGGATTCCATTGATTAAAATGGAGTAGAGTGGAGTTGAGATGAGACTCATTATCCATCTTATCCACACCTGGTCGAAACCAAAAGCCCTGAGAATGTGCTGAATATAACACCAACATAGTTTATCAAAAGCTTTGGATAAATCTATTTTGAGGAGCATACCTGGCTTCTTGTCACTTTTGAGGGAGTGAATAACTTCATGAGTTAAGATGATGCCATCCAGAATTTGGCGACCTTCCACATATCCCATTTTCTCCTGCTAGATGAGAAGCAAAAGAAGAGGTTTTAATCTGTTGGCGACGGCCTTTGAGATGAATTTATAAATCACATTGCAGAGTGCAATGGGTCGATACTTGTCGAGAGTGCTCGAGTGCTATTCTTTTGGTACCATGGCTATGAAGGTTGCGTTCAGAGATGAGAGAAGCTAATGAGTGGCTCTTGACTCCTCGACCAGCTGCCAGACTTCCATTTTGATGAGATTCTAGAAATGATGGAAGAAATTAGAGGTGAAACCATCGGGTCCAGGCGCCTTCCTGTCCTTAGATTGAGCCATTGTGGTTTCAACCTCAAGGAGGGAAACTGGGCGTAGTAACATCTGATTGTGCTCTGTAGTGACAAGCCTGGGGATCAGCTGGGAGATTTTGTCGATCGCTGGTTTCCTGTCTATATTTCTCTCTTTTTGCTGGATTCTTTTGATGTGGTCCAGGAGCACTTGCTCGATTTCCTCATGTTGCTCCACTTGTTCTCCTTGCTGATTGGTGATTTGGACGATGTGATTTTTCATTCTTCGTTGAAAAGTGGACCTGTGAAAGAATTTTGTGTTTTTTTCACCCTCCTTTAACCAACGTATTCTAGATTTTTGTTTCCACAAGATTTCCTCCTGTTTACGCCTCTCTTCCAGCTACCTCTGTAGATCCTGTTCTTTGGAAGCTAGGTGTTCTGTTCGTCCTTCTTGGATGATTTTTTGTTGAGTTTCTTCCATTTTGTTCTCTAGGAGCTTTATCTCCTGAAATATGTTCCCGAAGACCGAGTGGTTCCAATCTTTGATGATTGATTTGAGATGTTTTAGCTTTTGCTGGAATTTGTACATTCTCGATCCTTCAGGAGGAGTGAAGCTGTTCCAAGCCTTAGTGACCATGGATTTAAATGAGGGATGAGAGAGCTAGAAAGCTTCAAATTTGAAGGGTTTTTTGTACTGAGTGCCAATATTCTGCCAGTGAAGCGATATGGGCCAATGATCCGATCCTGCCAGTGGAAGAATTGAAGCAGAAAGATCTCCCCCTAAATAGATGGCGTTGTTTGATATGAGGAATCAGTCCAATTTTGAGGCGATCTGCTGATTTCCTGTTCTCCTGTTGTTCCATGTGAATGTGTCGTTGGAGAAGGGGAGGTCAATGAGCCAACTGTTGGTTATGAAATCTTTGAAGTGAGAGCTTTGTGGATCCAATCGTGACCTTCCACCTGTCTTTTCCTCCATCTTAGTGATCATGTTGAAGTCCCCTGCTGCAATCCAGAGAGGGTATGTTCTGTGAGAATTTAGAAGTTCCATGGTGTTTAGCAGCTCTATTTTCCTGGCAGATTCTTGGGGAAAATAGACATTTGAAAGGTGCCCATGTATGTTTATGCCGATGGGATGAAAGTTAGTCTGAATAAGTTTATGCGCTGTATGAAAGCTTGTTATTGCAATGGACTGTGCATCCCAAGTTATTGCAAGTCCTCTGGAAGTGCCAGGGGCATCAAATGCGATTGAGATGCAACTAGGCCAAACCTTGGATAAAACTGAGCCTAGTGCTTCACTATTACATTTTGTTTCTTGTAGAAAGAGAATATTTGGTCTTTCTTTCTGAATCATGTTTCTAATTATTTTGTGCTTTCTAGGGCTATTTAGTCGTCTAACATTCCATGAGATGAGCTTCATGGGGAACTATTTGGAAGGGGTTTGAAAAACCTTGTTAGCTTGGGGTATAGCCCTGAATTCACCAATGTCTCCCCTACAATGATGGTGTGTTGCCAGTCTAGTTTTCGACCCCTTTTTTTGGACTCCTTTGTGACCTTTAGGCTATCCCAATGGCTTCCCGGCTGTACTCCCAGTTTATTTTGCTGTTGGACTCTGGTTAGGACCATTTCAAGTTTATCAGTTTGCTGTTGATTGATTTTGTCGAATTCCTTTCTTCTGCAGGCATCTTCTAGCCCAAGGATGTCAAGCTCCCCCCGGTCTATTCCTTCTGAGTCATCTTCCATGGGATTATATTGACTGCTGTTGGGATTCTCCTAATGGGTAGCTTGATATTTGGCTTGCGGATTATCAATGTCCATGAGGACAGTGTGCCAAGTTAGGAGCTTGGTTTCCAGAGTAGTACTGGGCATGGAAAAATCGTTGGAAAGCTTGGCATTTTGGGAATGCATGGGGCCACTGAGATCGGGAATGTCTGTAGGAGCCGAGTGTTTTAGGGAGGGGTCAGGATCGATGGGGACGTAATTTGAAGGCGGATCCGCATTGGAGAGAATGGAAAAAATATTACTGTTTGAAGGAACATTAGAGGAGGGGATAGGTTTTTTACCCATCACCAAGGGTTTCTTGCTATGCTTTCGATGCGAAGGAACTTTGGTGAAGCCATATTGTTCCGTTTTTTCTTCTGCCCCTTTACTCTGAGCTTGGGAGTTAAGGGTGCAATCCCTGAATAAGTGCGCATGAGCATGACACCTGTGACATCTGAAAGGAACATGTTCATAGTCTAATGGTTGGATCCATTCAAAATCATCATGGAATATACTTATCGCATCAGGCAAGGCCTTGTCCAGGTGCATGTAGACGCAAATTCTTGCGTAGGAGATATATTTGCGAAGCTTTGTCTCTTCTGCTATCTTGATAAAATCTCCAAGTCCTTTGCCAATTTCTTGGAGAGAGTCTTCATCCTAGTATTCAAGCAGCAGTGAGTATAGGCGTATCCAAACTGGAGCCCAGTTGAATTTTTCTTTATCTGGGTTGAATCGTTCCACCCAGTTTCTGAGATATAACCCCGCAGAGTTGAAAAAATAGGGCCCTTCATCCATAACCCTGTTTCGATCCTCAATGCAGTTGAAGACTGCCGTGAAAAAACCTTTCGGTCCCAGCTGGAGTGTAACATGTCCCTTGGGCTTCCATCTGGAGGCAATCCATCCTTGGAAAGCTTTTTCAGTCGGCTAGAAGCCGATGAATTTTCCAATCAGGGCATGGTCCCTCATGTATTGGATTCGTGCGTTTATGAGTTGGCTTGGAAGATCAATCTTAGGCCTTTCTGGAGCTATGGGTTTGCAGGTGGAGGAAGAGGGAGCCATCGGGTCCTGCCGATTCTGCGTGGTCGGCATCTGAGGCGCTGCCGCTTCCTGTTTACTATCAGCGGTTTCCTTGCTTTGATCAGGATTAGTGCAGATTCCTTCATTGTTTGTGGGGGGGGGGGTATTACTACCCAAAACTTGTGTCCATGGTTGGTCACCAAACATTGTGCGCAGGTCGAATAATTGTTGTCTCAACAGAGCAGGTCTGCAAAAATTCTAGGGTTTCTACAGCGTAAACCTAGAATTCCTACCATTCTACCAAAAAATATTCGTCTGGATTTTGAGATTAGCCAACAAGACTTTGTGTATTAAAAAATGGTTGGTTGATGTAGTTACTGAACATTGTAATGTAATTGAGCTGGAAACTTCTGATTGTAAATAGTGTTCATTGGCCCTTGGAGCTCTGCTTGTGATAGATAAGTTAGGCTGAGATGAGTAGATGATTGTTAAACTAAAGCATTGGACTTAAAGCTGTAACTGGTTTGGAGCATCAATACAAGCTGATTTATGGGATCCTGGTCTATGTTGACGGTGATGTTTTTCTCCTTGTAACTTGTTATTTTGTTTCTGTTTTCACTGTGTTTCATCTTCTCTTATAAAGAACAACATGCATAGAGTTAGGATCTACTGTATATCAGTACCCTTCTCTGACTGAAAATCTTTATCTTCATGTTTTCTTCCAATCTGTCCTATTTAGGAATGATTCAATTCAGTTTAAGCATAGGAATGTTGGAGTTCCCTTGTCTTATTCTCTTAGCTGAATATTATTCTTAAATGTTATGTTCAATACTGGTTAAGTAAAGATGAACTAAGGAAGATATGGTGTGCCTTGGTCCTAGTTTTATCCCCAAAGACTGTCTGAATGTTTCCCTTGGAATGTGTTGAAAGCTGGCTAGTTTAGAAGTACTTACCAGATCTTAGACCATCCTTTGTTATCATTAGTGTTTCCCCCTGTTTTTATATGTTTTCTATTGAAGGTGTATCAAAGGCTGGCTAGTTTAAAAGTACTTACCAGATCCTAGTTTGCTTTTATGTTCTTCTTAAGTGTGTGTCAAAATCTGGCTAGTTTAAAAGCACTCACCAAATCTTAAGCTACTCTTTGTTCTTCATCCATTAAATTCCCCTTCTTTTTGTCTCATTCCTTTCCATAAATCAAACTTCAAATAGATCCTTATACATAGATGACTTGCCCCATAGACCACTCTTGAACCTGTTGTTTCAATTAAACCCTATTATGACTCCATAGCCCAATGGACTAAAATTTGCGGTTATCTTTCTTCCTGGCCAAAGCTTGTGCTATTTGATTGCAACTTCACACCTTTGAAACTATTTGACTTTAGAACTCTCCACCTCAAACAGTAATCATGCTCAACCATCCAAAAACAAACAAAACCCTTGGCCTTCATAACTAGCCTAATATCATTACCCAAAACTTCAAAGACAAATCCATCTTTGCACTTATTGGAGAGATCCCTCTCCGGATTCAGGAGGGCCAGATCCTAGAATCCCAAAGTGGTTGAAACAATGTTTCTCCCTGCGATCAGAATTTTCCAATCTTGCTGATTACAGGGAGCTAACACATGCATTTGATTCATAAGCCTTCATCTCGGCCACTAATGACTGGTTGGCCCGACACTCACTTGTGGTGTGGGTAAAACTCTTATGTAACTCACACCACTTTCCCGTGTCTTTCTTCATCTTCATGGTGTTTTTCTTTGTTTGAAAATTTGGCATGTTCTCTTGGGCCACCATGCCATGGCTTTGTCCTCTGTTTTGTGGGTTGGGGGCTCCTTTCACATTCTTTTAATTCACAGATCCAAAGTGTCGCTTCTTCTGTTTGAATTTTTGCTCAATCTTGGCAGCATACTGGTATGCCGTACTAAGTGAGGAGATGTCGAGGAACTCAATTTCCCCTTGAATGTATCTATGTAGAAAAATAAGATACTTAATCACCAAATTTTACTTCGAAACTTTGATAACCAACGTTGTGGAAAATATTCGTCATCTCATGCACATCTTGATCCCTTTGCTACCGCAACATAGTCCATTGTATGTACTTGTCCTCATAGCTCCCCACGAGATAATATTGTTCCTTGATGGCATTTCAGAAATAATTACAAGTGGGTACAACCGAGAACAGAGAGGGTTCCCCCTCTTCCTTTTTCTCACAATAGATTTCCTACCATTCCTTGACATGGGGGGAGGCTTTGAGGAGTTAAAAAATAATCTTCTCCCAGTCAGAAAAGTCATGGACTGAGAAATATCCTTCTAATATATTCAACCATCTATATATGACGTCTACACCTATTTGGCCATCAAATATGGGAATGCCAAAGTTTAATTGTACCTTAAAAGGGGTTGCACCTCCAGAGTGGCTGGTGGATGCAGATGTGCTGCGAGTGGGCATTCGTTGAAGGATCTGGGAAAAGTTATACATCATCGCATTCCTTTTTTATTCAAGAGGCTCCTTAAGAAACATTTTTATAGGATATCTTGCTCCCTCGCCTTTCTTTTCATTCGCCATGGGTGGTAGTTGGGGTTTGTGACGCTGATCTTGCAAAGGTTCAACTAGATCGAGCCCTAACTCCTTATACCCTGACCTCGTTGGGGACATGCAAAGAAGGATTGAGAAAGAGCAGAATTCTCTAATACCACTAATTTGAATTTATGTAGGAACTCAAAATGATACACATATAACCATAAATACCAAGATGCAGCAAAAATTACACTACATTTCATTAATATCAAAGAACTGAAATTTTTTTACAAACATGATGGAAATAAACTATCTAGGGCACTGGTCACTTATCTCTTAGAAGAGATGTGAAGGCTACAGGCCTCTGAAATATATACTATAATGAGGCTTGAAGGCCTATATATTATTAAGAAATAATGGAAATCCCTAAACTTTAAAAAACCTAACCCTAGGAGATGAAACGCCAAACTATGGGCACCGTCGGGGTAAAAATTGGTACATCAATTTATTGGGGTTGTAAATTTGGCATACTATTTCCGTTTGATGCACATGATGCATCATTAGAAATATCTATCCAAGGACTAAAACTGCTAGCAAATAATGTTAAGTTTGGAATAGAATCATATTTTCAAAGTTTTCATGCCCAAAAAACGTTTTTTAGGGCCTGAAAATGACTCCGGAAGTCCATGACTTGAAAACTTCCAAAAATAGTAAATTTTGCTACAATTAAGGAAAATGAAAAACTGAAAGAAATAATGGTTGGGGTCCAAGTGGAATACGTGGGTGGCAACCAATATCCACTTGGATCACTTACATTCATTTAATTTAACCCCTTGACTTTTACCAAAGTCAAACTAAGAATTGCCAAAATTTGCACAGTCAAATTTCATGAAAATTATCACTAATTTGCAGATTCGCAACAAGCTCTTGGAGGCCATTTTTGGGTGACTTTATCAATTCCAAATCCAAATTTAAGACTGGTTCTAGAACTATGGGAGAGTGTATATGTATTTAGAGTATTTAAGCATTCAAAATGACCCTTTCTAGGCTGAGATATGGCCATTCTCCCAAGGTGTCTCCAGGTGCACAATGAAAGTGAAAAAGAGGGGTAGAATGGTGATGTTTGACCCATTTTTTGGATTTTTCTCAAAATTTGTGCCCTGGAATAGAAAACTGAGCAAATGGGTTTTGAGAGGAGGCCATTTTATTTCCAAAAATGTAGAATGTTTTCCATTTGGAGGCCTAGGGAAGAAGCGCAGCATGAGCTCGCTATGCTTCTTGACCTAGTCAAAATTTTTGAATTTTCCAAAAATGCAACAAATTTCACCAAAATGAAAAAATTGCTCCAATTTTTCTCAAAATTGGTCTAGAGATGCTAAATAAGGTGTGTTATGCTATCATGGATGCATCAAAAAGTAGGTCCATCTTTCCCTTCTCCTTTTGACTGATTAGGGTTTCCTTTAGTTTGGCTTGTAACTGTTTGACTTTGACATTAAAAATTTGATTTCTTGCATAGTGATGGTCACCCATGTGCTTATGTATCTTGTTATCCCTGTTGGCCTTGTCAAGGATCTTCTCCAAGTGGATTTTGAATTTCTCAAGCTAAAACTCCTTGTTTTTGTAAGAATTTACAGGGTAAGTTCCTTAGATCTAGAACCAAAAGTCACCGCTCACAAACAGATCACAAATCAATACACCAATATAATCACGTGGTTAAACCCATCAAAGAGGGAAACAATCCAGGGCCTGAGCTAATGCGGCCACTTCAGGCAATGTATTAATATAAAAATGAAAGCTGCATATGTTTCTCTCATAAATGGTTACCGAACAAATGACCCTCCATGCTCTTTAAATAGAGAACATGGACCAATCGGGTGTTAAGCCACGGATCAAGTGTCTTTAATACCGAGGAGAGAGATAATCGTCGGATCACTACAAATCGTGACCGTTGGATTATAAGTTACAAATGTACATAGTAAAGAAACACAATTTACCTAACTCTACACTAGACTAAGTTATTCTTAACTATTTCCTATGTGTCAGAATATCCTAACATCCCCCCTTAAGAACAACATGGGATAGGATTGAAGGATTTAAAAAGGTGACACAAAAGGAGCCTATTTCCTATGTGTCGAAATATCCTAACATCCCCCCTTATGACCAAATTGGGATAGCATTGAAGGATTTACAAAAGTGACACAAATAGGAGAAGGAAGGAGGCATTAGAGACTATCCCCCCTTAATGAAAACTTTCCTGAACTCCAAGCATGGATCTAAGTTTTGTAAACTTTGCTTCTGTGAGAGCCTTTGTAAAGATATTGGCTACTTGATCATTGGTTGGACAGTACCGCACTTTAAGAACACGATCATGAATGAGATTTCTGATTAAGTGTATGTGGAGTTCAATGTGTTTCATACACTAATGCTGAACTGGATCTTTACATAGCTGAATGGAACTCTGATTATCACACCAAAGTGTAGTTGGGTGCTACTGATGAATACCAAATTCAGACAGGATCTGATGAAGCCACATGACTTCCTTGTTGGCTTCAACTGCACCGCGATACTCTGATTCAACTAAAGAAAGAGAGATGACACTTTTTTTCTTACAATACCAAGTAATAGGTCCTGAACCAAGAGTGAATACATATCCAGCAGTAGAATTTCGATCATCGGGGTCACCAGCCCAATCAGAATCAGTGAAACCAATCAATAATGGAGATGCTCCTGCACTGTAATGAATCTCGAACTGAACTGTACCTCGAATATATTGAAGTATTATTTTAGCTACTTTCCAGTCACTTTCATGAGGTTGGTGCATAAACCAAGTGACAATACCAACGAAAAAGGAAAGGTCAGGACGGGTATGGGTTAGATATAGAAGTTTACCAACAAGTTGATGGTATAAGGTAGCATCAAATTCAAGGGTAGTACAAGTGACTGAAAGCTTGACTCTAGAATGAAAGGGAGAAGGGGTTGGCTTACAGTCTTCCATGTGAAAGTGGTTTAGAAGATCACATGCACACTTGGACTGAGAGAGGGTAATGCCTTCTTTGGATTGCAAGACTTCTAGACCAAGGAAATAATGCAAGTGTCCTAATTCTTTCATTTCAAACTTATTTTTGAGGCTAGACTTCACATGGTTTATAAGGTTTGGATCACTACCAGTAAGGATAATATTATCAACATAAAGAATAAGGATGGTGAAGGACTTACCCACTTTCTTGGTGTAGACAGTGTTTTCAGAATGACACCTAGAAAATCCATTATCTAATAGAAATCTATCCATTTTGGCATACCAAGCCCGAGGAGCTTGTTTGAGACCATAGAGAGAGTTCCTAAGGCGACAAACAAGGTTGGAGTCTTTTTGGATAAATCCAGGGGGTTTTTCCATGGATATTTATTCATGAAAATATCCATTTAAGAAGGCGGATTTAACATCCATCTGATGGACTTCCCATTTAAAGGAGGCAGCAAGGGAAAGAACAAGGCAGATAGAGTTCATTTTGGAAACAGGGGAGAAGGTTTCAGTATAGTCAATGCCTTCAACTTGTGAAAATAATTTAGCAACAAGACGATCTTTATGTCTATCCACTTTCCCATTTGGTTCGAAATTTGTTTTGTAAACCCATCTGCATCTGACAAGTTTTCTTCCTTTTGGAAGAGGAACAAGATCCAAAGTATCATTCACCAATAAGGAAAGATATTATTCATTCATAGCTTCATCCCAATCTAGATGACCGGAGGCTTCTTCAAAAGTTTTTGGATAAGGATTTTTCTAGAGCTCGAGCCAATAAGGAAGAGGCCCTTTCGACTGAGAACGTGTACATCGACGATCAGTAGGGTCACCTGCAAGAGAACCTGCTGCATCCCAAGTAGATCAGACCCATATTGTAAGCTATGGAGTAAAAGGAATGATTTAAAGAGGTGGAGGAGGATTGTCATCCTCACTTTCATCATCTGAACTAGAAGGAATTCTATTAAAAATAGAAGAGAGAGAGAGAGGTGGCACATATGCCGAATCAGGCTCATAGGCCAAATGTGGCACACCCGCCGAACTAGGCTCGCAGGCCTATATATTTTCATCAAATTTTACATCTCTTCTAATGATTATATTTTTGGATTTTGATTGAAGAAGTTTATATCCTTTGACATGTTCAGAATATCCAACAAAATGCATTTTTCACTCTTAGGTTATAAGGCTTTATGTTTCTCATCTAGAATATGGGCCCAAGCATCACTTCCAAAAACATGAAAGTGGCTTACATATGGTTTTATTGAGCTCTAAGATTCTTCTGGAGTTATATTCTTTAAAACCTTATTAGGAGTGCGATTTACTATGTAATTTTCACATTTAATGGCTTCTGCCCAAAAATTGAGACCAAGTCCTTTAGATTGAAGCATACAATTAGCCATTTCTTTTAAGGTGTGATTATTCCTTTCATCTACACCATTTTTTTGTGGAGTATATGGAACAATATGTTGCAATTGAATGCCATGCTCAGTGCAGAAGTTGATAATTTTTTTGTTAACATATTCTCCTCCATTGTCTGATCTTAACCTAAGAATTTAATGTCCAGATTGTTTCTCAAAAAAGGCCTTAAAGGCTAAGAACATGTTAAAAAATTCACTCTTGAGTTTATGAAGTATAACCAAGTGCATCTGGAAAAATAATCAATGAAATTTAAGAAGTACTTGCAACCAAAGAAAGAAACAACAGGAAGTGGACCACATAAATCATTGTGCAGAAGCTGCAAAGGGGCTGAAGCATGCCAAGAGCCATGTTTGTCAAACATACCCCGATGATGTTTTCCGAGTACACATCTGTAGCAAACACCATCTCAACAAGATACCATAGGAAGAACCGTCACCATATTTTCCTTACATAGAGTTTGAAGAGAGTGATAGTTTAAGTGACCAAATTGCTCATGCCAAAGTTTGTTCACTTCATCATTATGAGAAACAAAAACAGAGGGAAGACATGATGACCCAAATTTGTCAAACTTATACAACCTTGTGGAATCATCAGCAATGCCAGTAGCTAAAATATGTTTAGGATCTTGGTCCTTAATTACAACATCATGAGGTGAGAATTCTACTATTTTCCCTTCACCTGAATGATTTATCTGATAAACAAAGAGAATGTTGCATGGCAAGGTAGGAACACATAGTACATCATTAAACTAACCATTATTGAGATGAATGGTTCCAGATCCTACAACACTAAGAGATCTATCATCACCAACATAAATATGTTTGGTGTTACTATCATTTAAAGAAGAAAACATGGATTTATTTTTGGCCATGTGATAAGAAGCTCCAGAATCAATGAGCCACTCATGATAATGAGAAGAGGAAGATACATTTAATGCATAACTAGATCTTGATTCTTGACAACCACAAGCATAAAGTGCCATTCCTGAAGATGAAGGTGAAGAGTGCTCCAAATTGATGGTGTGTTTCTTCATTGTTGATTCTAAGGCTTCCATCTTCTTAAAACATTTAGACTCTATATGGCCATCACAATTATAGAAGTTGCAATGTCTATTGGTCTTCTTTCCTTTGTTTTTATTTTCCTTATCATTTTGGTGAGTTGCTTTTTCAATTTGCGGCTGAAATTGCTTAGCACCCTTGTTTGGTTTCAGACCATATTTTTTAGGATACTTCTTCTTGGCATTCTTTTGATATGATTGTTGTTGGGTTGCTAAGGCTTTCTTAGAAGTGTTTCCAGGAGTGATAATACCAAGATGTAAGAGTTTTCTTATTCTCTTATCAAAGAATCACAAAAAGAATCAAAAGAGGGATTCTTGTAGGTGGTTCCTAAAGAAATTATGGCTTCTTTAGTGGAATGGAAGGTGGAAACAAATAAAGAGCATGCAGGGCCAAGCTTAGAAAGAATGCAATAAATGAGGCTACCATCTTCCTTTTTGACCTTACAACCTTCTAAAAGAAGTCTAAGGGTCTTGAATTTGGACAAAAAGTCCTCAATAGAGGAGAAATTATTAGGGTCCAAAGTAAGCAACTCATTTTCAAGCTGGTGGGCCCTGATTTGATTTTGAATGCAAAAGAAAGTATTTAGCTTATCCAAGGCTTCATGAGGGGTGTCAATGTCAAGAATATGAAATTGAAGATCTTGAGCAATAGAAATTCCTATCAACCCTCGTGCTTGATCTTGTTTATTTTCCCATTTAGCGAATTTATCATCATTAGAAGGTTTAGTTTCTAGTCCTGTGGCTATTCTATAAATCCATTTACTTCTAATTATATCTACCATGTGAGGTAGCCATTGGAAAAAATTGGTGTTGTTAAGAATAATCGGGCATGCACTTTCCATTTTCAAAAAATTGAAGCTCAGAAAAGCTAAAAATAACTATTCCAATGGAAATATATCGAAAAATTAGGCCGATTAAAAAAAAGCGGCTCGAAAAATGGCTTCCGAATGAAGAAGTTGTGCCTTTTTGAAAAAACAAGTTGAAGATGTCGATAAGGGAACAGTTTGAAATTTGATGATGAAGTGCAACTTTTAAAAAAAAACCTGCCCCTTTTAACAAATTTTATTTACAAAAGAAGCTTGAGAAAGAGACTTGAACCCAACACCTCTATTCTCATAAACTAACTTCTTACCAAGCGAGATAGTAAAAGGATTCTATAATTGTTTGAAAGGAGGAAGGGTTTTTTTTTTTTTTTACTCTTTAGTGTCCATGCCTTTTCCTGCACAAAAAACACAAAAAAACAAGCAAAAAAAAATGAAATGCAAACCTTACGACATATTTTTAGATTTCTGATTAGCCTTACTCGCAACTATCTATTTTTTCACTATTTCTAATTTCCTGAGATCGCATAAAGACGCAGGGAAAGAGTATACGTAGTAAAAAAAGCCCTCCCTCCTGTTTCTGATTTGCTGAGATCACACACAGCGCAGAGAAACGAGAAAAAATAGAGAAGAGGGTATAGATTCAGAAAATAAATAAAACCTAAAACCGAAATAAACAGAAGGAACCGAAATAAGAAATAATTAGAACTTTTAACAAATAAAACTGCAAAATAGATACTTTATACCTCCAGATCTAAACTGACATAACATGGGCAACTGGAAACCTTTTCGCATGAAACAAAAGGCGTTCCACACTGTAACAGACGCTCCGAACACAACATTGCAGTTCTCTAAGTCCAAAAATATTCAGAAATAGTAGATCTAGAAAATGATAGTTTCATGTAGTCAAATCGGCTTCGGATTTTGATAAAAAACAGATGCGACCCTCAAAATAGCTCTGATACCATATAGTAATTTACAAGGTAAGTTCCCTATATCAATAAATAAAGGTCATCACACAAGAAGATCACAAATCAGTACACCAATATAATCATGTGGTTAAAACCCTCAAAGAGGGAAACAATCCACGACCTAAGACAACGCGATCACTTTAGGCAATTTATTAATATAAAAATAAAAGTTACATATGTTTCTCTCATAAATGGTTACCGAAAAAATGACTCTTCATGCTCTTTAAATAGAGATCATGGACCAATCGGGTGTTAAGCCACGGATCAAGTGTTGTTAATACCGAGGAGAGAGATAACCGTCGGATCACTACAAATCGTGACCAACAGATTATAAGTTACAAATGTACATAGTAAAGAAACACACTTTACCTAACTCTACACTAGACTAAGTCATTCTTAACTATTTCCTATGTGTCAGAATATCCTAACAATTTTCATTGATTTCATTGGCTATCCTTTCTTCAAAACTCAACTCTTCACCTGTAGGTTTTTTCTCTCTTTCCTTCTGCAATGCTATTTTGAGACTCATGGTCCTTGACATCTTTCTTCTTAGCTTCTCTTCATGTTCATCATGCTCAAAATAATCTTCTATGTCAACCACTGCATTGCCTTTAACATCATGCATGCTTTCCTCAAACTGAATTTTCTCCAAAGACAATTGTTTTTCCTTCAACTGATGGTTTTCTTTCTCTAGGAAGGAAATGATGAAATTTTCCCTTGCCAAGCTGTCTTGGAGCTCTTTGATCTGAGCATATTTTTATTTGGTAATTCTCTCTAGGTTTTCATTCCCATCACTAGCCTCCAAGTCTACTAGGCCAAAATCATGCTCCTCATCATGCATAGATGTCTCATGTTGTAATGATGTTCCCTGCTTTACCGATTTTGGCTTAGCCCCTTCCTCAATTTGAGTAGAAAAAAAAAGCCTTCTACCTCTATGATATGTCTCAATGATCTCAGGACTAGGTTTATTTTTCATTGATTCTTTGGGTGATTGATTTTATAACCTATTTTCTGAACCCACCTCATGCATGGTAGGTGACATGGTTTGTTGTTGGCTTGGTGTAGTAATTATGGGCATTTGCAAATCTGCCTCAATGAAGGAATCCCGTGTCATAAGGATTTTTTTCTAATTGATGGAGAATTATAACCTTTACCAAAATATGATGAAAAAGGCTAGGATAGTGCTCTTTCCCTTTCACTTTCACCCTTTCAGACATTTTAATCATGATCCTATATAAGAAATTGCACAAATTGAGAGATTTAGTTGCTATGACGTGCATGAGGAATCTAATCTGGTATTGATACATCCTTGAAAATCTACCCTCGCATTAAAGAACTTCATTAAAACCTTCATTAATGGTGCATATCTCTCCAAAAAATATCTAAATGGGAAAACAAGTGAATGAGTTACTTTGTACTATGATTTCAAGGAGGGATTGTATTCTTCAAGATCTAAGTTCATGCCTTTGAACCAATTCTCACCATGATTTGGTATTCCTGTAGCATGTGATATGGCATCTACTAAAAATATGAAATTAATCCTTGCAATAGTAGCCTTTTCTCCTTTCAAAGTGATGAAAAAAATATTTGTGATCTACTCATGATAACCTACTTCATGCACCCTTTGACAAAACCCTAAATAATTGACATCTTCAAAGCAATTCATGATAAATGGAGAGGAAGCGATTTCATTGAAATTGGAGGGCTAAAAACTCAATATTTTACCCCCTTTGTTATACTTCATTTTCTCTGATGGTGATGATTCATCTTCCATATTTCAAACCCTAGGTGGAAAGCAAGCAAAACAATGAAATTTGTAGTTATGAGTGAATGAGGTGATAAGATGGCTTTGGGAGTTTCCTAAATTTTTGAGAAAATTTAGGAGGGTAAGGAGTGATGTTAGTGAGTATGGGAAAATGGAAATTTGGGAAATGAGTGAAGGGAGGGGGTGGTAAAGAGAAAAAAACTGTCCTACCCTAGAAGGACATACGGTAGACTAGGGTTTATAGGGAAAATGATAAAAATGAAGGGATGAAGCTGTGTAGTGTAAGGAAGTAATCTATCAACTGGAAATAGAGGTGTAGGGGAAATAAAACTAGGGTTTTGTGTAGAAATTTATCATTTGGAAACCAAAACCATGAAGTCTAAGAAAATCCTAGGAGAAGAAGTTTTTGATTAAATTTTCTTGGTAAACAATGCAAAGGAGGAGATGGAAGGCTTTGAATTACTTCTGGAAGAGGATGGAAGTTGTAATGGCTGAAGTGAAGCTCTAAAAAACCAATTCGATTGCTAAAAATACCTTCTGAAAAACTTTTCTAGATGCACAAAGTAGTCTCCCTCTGCGCAACGCGGTGTTTTTGTTCGCAGCGCCCTCCTCAGATGCGCAATGCAGTGTCTTTGTGCACAACGCCTTCAATTTTTTCCAGTGAGAGGTAAAAACCTAATTTTTCTTGCCAATGGCAGAGGGGATATCAATGGTAGTAGGATAGAAGAGTGAAAATGAAATATCCCCTTTGTCTTTTTGGCCTTTTTATAAATTGAAGTGACTTGTTTTGAGTGAGGATGGGCCCCACATGTCATTTCCAAGCATAACTTACATTTTTGAACATTGTAGCTTTGGACATTTGTGACCTTTGGAACTTTGTAGTTTTTTGGAACCTTCAATTGTAGCTTTAGGAACACAAAAAACTTATTACATATTAGAAACAATAAATTGCATTTTGAAATCAAACTTTATTTAATAAACTTGCCTATTACCACTCCTCCAATTGCCGGATTTTATGTACGAAATGATAGATTTGGTGACCTTGAAACCCTAATGACTTAATGGAGACACTGAACTGAATGAAATCATGATGGAGATGAATGGAATGATGATGGTGATATTTGAATGATGAAACACTCAACTGAGTGATGACAAGGACCAACATGTGAAAATTTTGGAAGGAGTGGAAATAGTCTTAGACCTAATACCCAGTGACCAAATTTTTACTTGAAAACCTAATGAAATGACAAAAAATCGACTATGATACCCTAAAAAAACATGATAATATCCCATTTTATCACTAGTGACATGATGTATAGATTGGCACTAACATATCTTAAAGAGGCAATTTTCCTAGCACCAATATTAGCGACGCCGGACTTCACAAAAACCTTTATTTTGGAATGTGATGCTTCAGGAAATGGAATTGGTGTTGTTTTTATGCAATAAGGAAGACCCATTTCTTTTGAAAGTCATCCAATCAAAGGAAATTATTTACAGAAATGTATTTATGAGAAGGAATTGTTGGCAATACTACATGCACTAAAGAAATGGCGACCTTACCTAATGGGAAGACACTTCAAGATAAAAAAATGATCATAATAGTCTATTGTGCTATACAACAACCCCCATTTATTTTAATAAATGGGGACCCTTCATAAATAATTAAGAAATTCATTTTCATTTATTTTTAGCTTTAAGTCAAAAATCTTTAGGAAATAAAGTTTTTTTTGCTTATCCACTTTTTCTCCTTACTGTGCATCAAAATTCGCATAACTTACAAACTTAAAATGACTTAAAATATATTAATTCATGCAGGCTATGATATGCACTAATATATTTCAAAATACATATCTAAATCTTATTGCAAACACCCTAATTCATTATAAATCAAAATCTCATCGCGACTCATTTAAACGATCAAACTTATATGCAATTCGGTGAAAATTGCGATTACGCGGACCCGAAAAGAAAAAAAAGTAATGAACATAATCCTCCAATGTCTGATAGAGCACAACGACATGACTTCTTGAAGTCACACTTCACATTTCGTAGGATATAACTAAAAGAAAATTCATTTACCGCATAAAAGTTGCGATGTGCGATTTGCGCAGATCGCATTTTGCAGAATTTATGGGTAACAACATAAATGGAAATAGTTATAAGTTGCGATATGAGATGTGAAATGACTCATGTCAAATCAAACTAAAATACGAGATCCAACGTCTTAAATTTATCGATATACACTTCATGTGAAGGTGTAAGAGATTTCATTTAAAAATATTATTGGTGATCAATAACATTTAATAGAAGTAAGGTTTTGATAGATTCATATCTACTTCAAGTCTGCGCTGAAGTAATTGAATGCCGAATTTGTTTCAATTCTATTTTCCTCCCTGTTCTCTATAATTTTAATGTTTTCTTTGTTTGCCTGAAATTAGAAGACCACTTAACGGAGTGAGGAAAATTGAAATGAACAAGAAAGGCAAAGAAATTGACAAAGCATCATCTACCGAAGACTTAGATATGTCTCTCTTGTTATCAGACACCACCTGCAACAAAGATTGCGGAATTTCATCACGGGAAGAAATGTATCAGTTATTTGAAGATGAGAATCCAAGGGTAATAACCAAGTTTGCTACAACAGGCATGTCATTTACTTTAGACATGAGTTATTTCGACATTGCATGTTCATTCATCCATAAGGTAGCAACAAGGCCAAAGATTCTTCCCTATACAGACATGGTTAAGTGGGTAATCGACCACTTAAGCATAGATGACATAACATTCAAAGATTCAAAAGGCAAGAATATTGGTTTATTCAGGGCAGAAGACTTACATGCAATGTACCATCTACCCTCCTCGCAACAGAAATATGAAAAAGCTTTTGTCCAAGGCTTTAGAACAAAAAATTGAGATCTGATGAAAGTCATAAAGGAACGGAAAGAATACCATGGAAAACTTAAGCGAGATAAGCTCGGTACATACCCAATTGCCCAAATTCCTTCCCCTTACTGTTATGTTGACGTTATGTTGTTTATATTATATGAAAAACTTGATACCACTAGATTTTCTATAGATTGGGTCCCATTAATTGACACAATTGTCAAATCATTAATTCTAAATTGGGAAAATATCATATCTGATAATTTAGCTAAACACATCATGGAATATAGGAATAAAAGAAGTGTTTCATCTAGATAAATACCCCCATTTTATATGAGTGCCTATGTTATGGATGCAAGTTTCTTTTCTTCTAGTTTTCCTACCATGGGATGGAAATGGACGACCCAAGACCCTACCCCAATCCACATTTACCACATAGCCCTTTGGGATTCATACTTCCATTTGCATTTTTACAAAATTTTCCATAGAGTCTTGTTGCCTATGCACTAGATGATATTAAATGAGAAAGCCCCTAGGGTTTCCAACGAGGCTAGTACAGACATTATTTCTGTTGCTAGATGGTTTTCAGAGGAAAATTTCACATATATTAGAGTATTTTGGAGTTATAATTCTCCTCATGTCCTACCATATTATGTTCCTGATAAGTTACTTGCAAGAGAGATAACTTACCAGCTTGTTTTAAATGGCATTTCTAAACAGCTTAAAGATGCTAAGAAGGCCGTTTGGCCTAATTTCCCTTTACAGTGTGGTACTTTTGCACTTTTTTATATTGGTCATGCCTACAAAGAAATGTCAAAAATTAATCTATTGAATTTGGAATTAATGCCAAAGTGGCCATATGATCCCAATCATGTAATTAAGAACTTCATCACAGAGCTCAAAATGAAGCCTTTTATGAAAGAAATAGACAGATTTGATGATTTCTTTCAAGGCATTGAAAATTTTTCAGATGTACTCAAGTTTGCATCCAGTCAACTCAGTCAAGATGATTTGGAAGCCTTCCAAGAATACAAAAATAAGAGACTAGAAATAATTCCTCTTAACCTATTGACTATTCAATATGTCATCAGACCAACTCCAAGTATTAGCTTGGATAATGAAATTAAGGACATGTCTGAAGATGATTCAAGACAATCAAAGAATTAATCTCACAATTTGGATCATTTTGAAAATGAATTTGAAAAAAGAAAGGAAAAACCAGAAAAGATAATTCATCAAGTAATCCAAGAGATTGAGATGCGGGAGAAAAAAGGAAGCAATGGAACAGAGTCAACTTCTCAAGAAGTTCAACACAGTCAAGATACACTAGATCAGTCAGAAAATTCCCAACCAAAGAATTTGAATAGTGATTTGGATGAGTTTTCTAAAGCAATAAAAACTCCTAAAACAAATCCCAATACTAATCAAGCTACTAATTTTCAGACACCTAAACATTCCCAGAAGTTAGTGGACATTGTTACACCACTACAACAAGTTCCAGAAACTCATGATCGAGAGATCATTCCAGCTTATCCTATAGAACATATAGTGTTACAAATTGAAAAAATTATTTCGCTGGATATCTTCTATAGTCCTAGTCATAAGGTTGTAGTCAAGAGAAGAAAAAGGAGAATAATTTATGATACAGTCACAAACCTTAAAAATTAATCTGTTGATGTTTTGTGGAAGGATCCTCTAGCTTATCCTACTGAACATTTAACCAAACTATCGCAATTTGTAGGTGCATATGCTACTGCCACTGTTGATAAAGCTACTAAGGTTAAAATGTTATTGAAGCAGAAAGAAGATAGAATACAAGAATTAGAGATATTTTTGAATCAAGAAAAGTCTAATTCAAGCGAGCAAATAAAATTGAATATGTCCCAATTTCAAAAGGATTTTGAAAGTCTTAATTTCCAACATCAAGTACAACTCAATGAGAAGCACACACAATTGGAAGCAACAATGACCAGATTACAAAGCCAGCCACAACTAGAGAAATTCGCAAAAGGAAGCATTGGATGTAAATGCTAAGTTAAAGCAACAACAAGAAGTATTTTTCCAACAAGCTTCTATTACTAACTCTTATTGTGACTCAAGTAAAATATTGATCCAACAAGTAGCTATCCATAAAATTGAATGTGATAAGAACGATAAGAAAATAAATGAATACATTCAATGGCAAGCATCAGACTCAGGCAAGGAACCTGATTTACCCCAGGTAGATGAGTCCCACAAGGAAATGTTATTCAAATATTGGGAAGCACATATAACATAGGCAAAGAAAACAACAATGAAATCATACAAGTTGGCAAAGGAAATTACTGAATCTGTGTGTGAACAACTTGTGAAAGAATAACTTATCAAAGAGTGCATGTTTGAAGTGCTATCATAAGTCAAAAAACTGGAAATATAATGGAAACAAAAGGCAAAAACGCAAGATGAAACAATTATAAAAGTAAATAAGTTTGATCAAGAAAATTATTGGAATTTTCTGATCAAACCTTATCATCAATACCAGACCTTGCAGTCTTTAACATATTCAACAAGAAGATCGCAGCTAGCACTCTCAAATGCAATATTCGAAGGACATTTTCGCAGCCAGCTCAGCTCAAGACCATGTTAGATGTTTGTCAACTTCGAAGGGAAATCCAAAAGAAATATTGGAGCTCATAAGTCATATTGTTACTTTATTTTCCTAGATTATAGTCAAAGTTAGTCTTATGAGGATGGTTGTTTGAAACCTCCTCTATTTTTTTGTAATAATTATATTTTAGAACATAGTTAGTTTAGTATTTAAACCCCTCTCATGCATTTAGAGAAGGGTCCAAAAATTTGTCAAAAACATTTGTAAAGAATGCACTATTTTAAGTATGTGAATGCTTTGATGAATTAATGGAACACAATCTATTATCTTTTGAAAATTAAAGTTGTTTAACTAATGTTGCACTACTGTACTCTTTAAATTTCTTGAAAGTGAAGAGAAGAAGATCAATTACTATTAGTTTACATGAGTAGAAATTCGTACATATGGTACTTCTATTCACTTGTATTAAGTCTTGCTTTATAGATTTACAATCATCTTTTTATTGCATTATATATTTGAAACGTTATTATAGATGAACGTTACATGCACTTCTGTTCTAATATTTTTCTGTGATTTCTTATTGAATATATAATCACACATATGAATGCGATATATTTTTCATAATTATTCTAATCAAACTATTTTGTTAGAAGAATAATCTTACATGATTTTCATCTCTTTCAACTGTTAAATAATCTACATTACTAATAGTTGAAGGATATATCTTTAGATCACATAAAGGAAGAAACACCCCTAGTATATAGTAGAATATATAGTTTAAATAGATGCATGTGATAGATTATAATAAATTTCCATTGCATGTTGTATAATCAAAACACCCCCAAAATCATCTTTATTGGGAAACTAGTCCCATTATCCCCAGTCGGAGCCACTACACCAAACGAAAAAGGAATTTCTTTAAGGTACGAATCAGGTGGTTTTCCCCCATGTTTTGGCTTTGGAATTCCGAGGCATCAACATAGTCTTACATCATTTTTGGAACAAATACTATCTTCAGAAGAGGAACAAAAATGGGTCACAAAGATGTTGGGTTATGACTTTGAAATCATTTACAAAAAAGGGAAGCTAAATGTTGTTTCATATTCACTCTCAAGAAAGGATGAGGAAGTGGAAGTATTACTTTGTGCCATTTATATTATCCAACCAGATTGGATAACCAAAGCAAGGGAGGAATGGAAGAATGATGAAGAAGTGTGGACACACATTCAAAAGTTGCACTAAGATCGCAGTACATATGATACATTTAGTTGGAAAAATGATTCCTTATGGTACAAAGATCACTTATATATTTGTAAGAATTCCCAACTAAAACAAAATATTATTTTGGAATTGCGCACCTCTCCATTAGGAGGACATTTCAATTTTTTTTTAAATTACCATAGGGTGAAGAAAGAATTTTTTGGGATGGCCTTAAATCTGATATTCAAAAGTTTGTGGCGGAATGTTTGGTTTTCTAGCACAATAAAGTTGAAACAATTAAGACCCTGGGTCTGCTACAACCTTTATCCATTCCAAGTCAACATTGGGAGGAGGTTTCAATGGATTTCATCACAGGTTTAGCTAAGTCTGAAGGAAAGAGTGTCATCATGGTGGTAGTTGATAGAATTACCAAATATGCACACTTTTGTGCATTATCTCATCCATTTAAAGAAAGTAAAGTTGCTATTGCATTTATGGAAACAATTCAAAAGATACATGGAAACCCAAAGATTATTAAAAGCGAGAGAGACCCCATTTTCACTCAAAATGTTTGGACGAAATTATTTTATTGTTTTGGTACGCAACTAGCTCATAGCTCATCTTATCATCCTCAATCTGATGGGAAAAATGAGATAGTGAACAAATGTTTAGAAGAATATGTTCATTTTTTTGTATCTGATAAAAAAACACAATGGGTCAAGTGGTTACCTCTAGATGAATGGTGGTATAACACTTTCTTCCATACTGCAACAAAAATCACCCCATTTATGGAACTTTATGGATGTCATCCACCATCCATCACATCATATTTAAGAGAAAATGATAAGGGTCAAGTAGTGGAATATCACATTGAGCATAAACAACAAGTTTTCAACTCTTAAAGGATAACCTAAATTTTTCACAAAATAGAATGAAACAACAGACAGATCAACATCGCAGCGAGAGAAGTTTTGATGTAGGAGACTGCGTATGTTTACAACGACAATGATACAAAAAAATGTCCCTCAAGAAAGCTAAGAAGGATAATAAATTATCACCAAAGTACTATGGTCCTTACAAGGTGTTGAAAAATATTTGTACTATGCAATAAAAAATGGAGCTTCCTGCTTCTTCTCGAGTGCACCCAATTTTCCATGTTTCATGCTTAAATAAGGTTATAGGTGAAAAAATTCCAGTTAAAACAACATTTCCATAACTTTATGAGGAAGGAAAAATCATTTTGGAACCTGAAGCAGTCACGGAAACAAGAACTCGACAGTTACGAAATCGATCAATTTCATAGTATCTCATCAAGTGGAAGAACTTACCCACTAAAGATTCCACATGGGAGGATGTGAATTTTATACAAAAGCATCCAGATCTAATCAAGCATTGAGGACCACAATTTTTTAAAGGAGAGGGGCGTGTTAGGTCCCTATATTACTAGTGTAGTCCCTTATTGTTGTTAGTGTAGCCCCCTTATTGCTATTTTTGTACCCCCGTAGTCCCCATATTGTTATTATTGTGCCCCATAAAAGCCCACTATTATTATTGTTGTGACCTTAACTTATTATTGTTAGGTTAGCTAGGATTATATTATGATCCCATGTACTCCTATATATAGAAAGGAGGTTCTGTGATTTCTATCATCCAAGAATTTTTCATGTATGTAATGTGAAGGAGGTTTCCCCCTCAAAGTGTATTATTTCTAAGGTGTTCATCTCTCTTTCCTTCTATTTTGGGAGATGGTTTCATAACAACTACAGTAACCAAGATTCTCGATGAATTTACTTACTAAAACCACACTTATCCACTAGGTCAAGATTAATATAACTATAGTTAGATCCAGGGTCAATAATAATAGAAACAATTTGATCACAAATCTTACCTTCCATCTGAATGATAAAAGCCTGATGATCTGACTTATCGTTGTCCACAGCTGCATAAATCCAAGGAATTATATGCCCAACATCTCCCACTATTTGTACCTCCTTCACATTCTATATTTGTGGCCTACCACCCTAATGTTGTGGAAAATATCTTCTACGATTATCCTTGCCACAAGTCCAACACTGTATAGGCTTCCAACCTTCATCCTTATTCTGCTCCTTAGATCAAAATACTTGTCTTCTACTAGATGTATTGAACTTCTTAGGTGGTGCAAAATTCTCCTTGTTACCTGTATCTTGAGGCCTTACTCACTTCTTATCCCATTTTCCTTTGTTATTATCATTACCTTTCCAATGTGGCTTTGCCTCCGATCTGCGCTTTGATTGCTCATAGAAATTCCTGAGTTTCTGGATGGCCTCCTCCAATGATCTAGGCTCATCAAACTCAATCCTATATTTGAATGGAATCAAGAGCCCACTAATAAATATCTAAATATTGGCCTTCTCCTCCTTGAGGTAAGGCATGTACCTCAGTAACTCCAAGAACTTGCTAGTATACTCGTAATATATCATGGAACCCATCTTTAACTCATAAAATGTTTTTCCCTATCACCATAGTATCTCTCTGATATATACTTCTTCCAGAATAACCTCTCGAACCTACTCCAAGAAAAATCATCCTCAAAAATATCTCTGACGTTCTTCACATCTTCCCACCAAATATCTGCTCTACCTCTGAGGATGAATGTAGCTATCCTGAATTTCATTGGCATGCAACCTGAAAAAATTCTTCATACAAAGTAGCCATGCCTATGCATCTCGTGGTTTCTTCATCTCTCCGTTAAATTTAGGTGCATTTTCCTTTTTAAACTCATCCAGAAAATAGTCCCTATCAGTCCTCCTATAAGGATGATAATGATGACGATCATGATGCCCGTTAGAACCAAAACTAGATTGATACCTGTGTCTATCACCTTTCCTTTCTGAAGTGTCCAAAAATATACCATCTCTAACCATGTCATCCCTATCCAACCAGTGACTGTTGGGAGACCTACTGCCATATGATCCATTGGTCCCATTCTCCTGCCCATAGCTGATACTAAGTGGCCCTTGTTTCTGCAACTCTTACAAACTTTTAAGAATGGTTGCATTCACCTCTGATTTCTTTTCCTGTGATCTAAGTGGATATTGGTGGCCACCCGCATATTCCACTTGGGGCCCCACCATTTTCTCTTTCAGTTTTTCAATTTCGGCACAACTTACTATTTTTAGCAGTTTTTCGGGTCCTGAACTTTCGGAGCCATTATGAGGCCCTAAACAACGTTTTTTGGGAATTGTCTGTCCAGTGAATATGATTTCATTCTAGAATTGATATTTGTGGCAAAATGTTTAGTCCTCGGATAGATATTTCTAACGATGTATCATATGCATCAAACAGAGATAGTATGCCAAAGTTACGTCCCCGGGAAGTTGAAACACCAATTTACCCAAACGGGGCCCATAGTTTTGGCGCTCCATCTCCTATGGTTAGGTTTTTGGACGTTTAGGGTTTTACATTGCTTCTAAATAATAAATAGGCCCTCGAGCCTCATTGTAACTCAGTTCAAAGGCCTGTAGCCACCACATCTCTTCTCAGAGATAAGCTATCAATGCCCTAGCTAGTTTATTTCCATTCCATCTGTAAGAAAAAATTATTTCTTTGATATTAATGAAATGAAGTGTTATTTCCGATACATCTTTGTATTTATGGTTATATGTGTATTTTTTTGAGTTCCTGCATAAATCTGGATCAGTGGTATTAGAGAGGTCTACTTTTTCTCGATCCTTCTTTTCATGTCCCCAATGAGGTCGGGGTATAAGGAGCTAGGGATCGATCTGGTGGAACCTTTGCAAGATCATCCTCGCAAACCCTGATGGACGCCCATGGGGGAAAAAAATAAATATGAGGGAGTAGGAGATCCTATCAAAATATTTCTCAAGGAGGCCCTCGAAAAACAAAGGAACACGATGATGGATAACTTTGCCCAGATCCTTCAATGACTGCCCACCGGCGGTGCATCTGCATCCAATAGCCACTCTGGAGGTGCAAATCCCTTTAAGGTACAAGTAAAATTTCACATTCCCATATTTGAGGGTCAAATAGATGCAGATGCCGTAGATAGATGTTTGAATCTATTAGAAGGATATTTCTCGGTTCATGACTTTTTCGATCAGGAGAAGATTATTTTTGCACTCCTCAAAACTACCCCCCATGTCAAGGACTGGTGGGAAATTTACTATGAGAAAAAGGATGAGACAGAACCCTCTCTGTTCTCAGCCGTACCTACTTGGAATTATTTCCAAGATGCCATCAAGGAACAATACTATCCCATGGCGAGCTATGAGGTCAAATACATACAATGGACCATGCTACGGAAACAAAGGGATCAAGGTGTGCATGAGCTAACAAATTTGTTCCATACCCTATGCACAAAGTTGGGTATCAAAGATTTAGAGAAAAATTTGGTGCTAAAATATTGCAGTTGTATGCATAGATACATTCAGGAGGAAATGGAGTTCCTCAACATCTCCTTGCTTGGTACGGCATACCGGTATGCTGCCAAGATTGAGAAGAAATTCAAATAGAAGAAGCGAGACTTTGGATCTACGAATCAAAAGCAAGGGAAAGGTGCCCCCAAACCGTAGAACAAAGGAAAAAGACAAGGCATGGTGGCCAAAGACAACTTGCCAAAGCCACAAGCAAATAACAGCACCGTGAAGCCAAAGAAGGACACAGGAAAGTAGTGTGAGTTCGATAAGAGCTCCACTTGCAACACAAGTGAGTGTCGGGCCAAGTAGTCGTTGGTAGCCGAGATGAGGGGTTCTTAATTAGATGCATGCTCTGACTCTGAATCATAACCTGACAAGGGGAATGACAAATGGAAGCAGATTATTGATGCGGAGCCCAATGTCACTGTTTCCATTGTGAAGATACAGAAGGAGGAACCATAAGATCCAGAGGAGGTAGAGCGTCTCTTCAACTCCCAGATGTAGGTAAAGAGTTCCCCAGTACAGTTCATTGTCGACAATGGGAGCCAAAAGAACCTCATTTCAGTAAATGTCGTGAATTGGTTGGGTTTGTTGACCACAGCACACCCACAACCATACACCATCAGGTGGCTTCACCAAGGATGGGATCTCAGCATCAGCCAGCAGTGTCGCCTTCCCTATAACATCAAGCCCTTCACGGATGAGGTATTGTGTGACATTAATCCTATCGATGTTTCTGATCTATTATTAGGCCAACCATACTTGTGGAAGCGACATGTTTTGTATGAGTACCGGCCTCGTGATGTTATTGTTACTTTGGGAAATAAGTTGTACAGGATACCAGAAGTACCACCGCTTCCCACTATCTCTTTGGTTACTGCAAAAAAATGCAGTAAGCTTATTTCCAAAACAAGGAAATTTGTTCTCCTGATGATCCGACCCTAGGGCAAGAAGAAGACTGTGGCCACGACCTCCAGACATGGCTCCTCTGCATGACAACAACAAATGCACAAGGTTATGGAGGAGTACGGGGACATCTTCACCTCACCCACAGGGGTGCCTCTACATTGTCAGGTCAAGCACCCCATTAACCTGACCCCAGGTGTGCTTCTACCCAATGGACCGATCTATAGGCGCTCTGTTCTGGAAAATGATGAAATCAAGAGGCAAATTTAGGAGCTGCTATAGAAAGGTCTCATTCGGCCAAGTTCATCACCCTGTGGAAGCCTCATCGTGTTGGTACAGAAGAAGGATGGGACTTGGAGACTCTGTATTGACTATCAGGTGCTGAACAATATCACTGTCCGGAATAAGTACCCGATCCCACAGATTGATGACGTCCTGGACCAACTCAAAGGGGAAAAATATTTCAGCAAGATTGACTTGAAGTCTAGGTATCACCAGGTACCAATCAAACCCTTTGATGTGTGGAAGACTTCCTTCAAAGCCATGGAGGGCCTTTTCGAATGGATCGTCATGCCTTTCGGGTTGACGAATGATCCCGCAACCTTCATGAGGTTGATAGATGACATCTTGCATCCATTCACCAACTCATTTGTAGTGGTGTACTTGGATGACATTCTAATCTTCAGCCAGACTTGGGAAGAGCACCTCCACCACATCTGAGAAGTCCTCCAAACACTACGAAAACACAAGTTGTGTGACAATTTTGAGAAGTGCACTTTTGGCATGACCCAGTTTCAATATATGGGATACATTATTGATGAAAGGGGGGTGCATGTGGATCTCGACAAGATCCAAGTCATTCGAGATTGGCCAGTCACAACCACTCTAACAGAGCCTCGTAGCTTTCTAGGTCTTGCTAAGTTCTATCATAGGTTCGTGTTGGGATTCTCTCATATCACTTAGCCCTTGAGTCAGGTCAACAAGGGAGGAGCGAAAGAAAAATTATTTTGGTCGGAATCTCAACAAAAGGCATTCGTAGAATTGAAACATCACCTCTGTTATGCCCTAGTGCTCAAATTACCAGACTTGAAACAACCATTTGAGATCAAGACAGATGCCTCTGACTATGCTATTGGGGTAGTTCTCACTCAACAGGGGCATCCACTGGCATATGACAGTGAGACATTTTCCGACACAGTTTGAAAGTATCCCACTTATGAAAAATAAATGTATTCCATTATGCAGGCTTGTCGACAATGGAAGCATTACATTTTGGGGAAGGAGAAAATCATCCACACAAACCACCGACTCCTGCAGTTCATACAGACACAAGGGAAGTTGCAAAACGATTTCCATCAAAAGTGGTCCACATATCTGCAACAATTTCATTTGAACATCAAGTACAAGAAGGGTAGCACCAATAATTTTGTAGACTGCCTCAGCTGACCACCGATCGTGGCCATAACCACCATTCTTAACTCTTGTGGGCACGAGACTTCTGATTGACCACTTCTCTACAAAATTGATCCAGAATTCAACCACACATACAAGGCACTCTTGGGGGGTATGCAAGTTCCAAAGTTTCACCTCCAAGATGCATTGTTATGTCACCTGGGACACCTTTGTGTTCCTTCCAGTGAGCGTGCAAGATGATATGGGAAGCACACTATAGTCGAGTCGCTGGGAATTTTGGGGTCGAGAAAATAGTGGCAGTACTGCAGAAGTATTTCTATTGGCTGAACCTTCGATAGGATGTCAGGAAGTACATCAGATCCTGCACTTCTTGCGCCATTGCAAAACCGACCATCAAGAAGCAAGGGCTCTATAATATGCTACCTACCCCTAGTCGACCTTGGGAATCCATCTCCATGGATTACATGTCAAGCCTTCCTTCTACTAAGCATGGAAATGACTGTACTTTCGTCGTCGTCGACAGATTATCGAAGATGGCCATGATGGCAGCCTACAAGAAGAATATCACAGTAGAAGCCACTGCTAAAATCTTCTTTGAACGAGTGTGGGTGCACTTTGGGATCCCATAGTCTATCATATAATATTGCAACAATAGGTTCCTCTACACATTTTGGTCCAGCCTCTAGTCAATGTTGGACACCAAGCTCACCAAGTCCACATCTTTCCATCCCCAAACTGATGACCAGACAGAGGTCGTCAACAGGATGATTGTACAAATTATGTGCATGTACAATTCAAAGCATCCAAGCACATGGGATGATAGCCTCCCCTATGTACAAACAGTTATAACTGAGCTCTCCACAGCTCAACCGACCATAGCCCCTTTCAGGTGGGCTTGGGATTCCAACCAATATGTCCCATTGACATAGCCATGCCATTTGCGGCTACTTAGGACGATTTCGCTCATGTCTAGTCTAAAGCTGACAAAGAGAACCACTTAATCGAACGCATTCAGAACATCCGCCAATAGGTTCATGAAATATTGGACAGAGCCAAGGCCAATTACAAGAAATGACATGATCAACATTGGGTGCCACATAACTTCCAGGTGGGCGAAAAAGTGTGGCTACATTTGCAGAAGGAGCACCTCACTGGACCCCACCGCAAGCTTCGCCCACTCTGATATGGGCCATACACCATCACTAAGGCTGTAGGGAACAATTCCTTCGAGCTCAGCATTCCACCATTCCTTGGTCTGCACCCATTATTCAATGTAGACCGCCTTCATTCCTACTTCCCACCTCTACTAGACACCTTCCACATTGACCTGCAAGAACTCACACCAAAAGAGTTAAACCCATACTACATGGAATAGGCCACCATAGTTTGTATCATGTACATGCAAATCAAGAACACTCGCCAACATAATATCCAACTGTATTGGGTTGTCAAAGCTGGCCAACTCCTGCACCAAGGCAAGTGGTTCACCAGGGACCAAGTTCAACAGAAGTTTCCTCATCTCATGAAGGAACTCAATTCAATGGGGACCATTGCTTCCTAGGGGGGGAGGAATGATTCAGGTGGATATTGGTGGCCACCCACCTATTCCACTTGGGGTCCCACCATTGTCTCTTTTAGTTTTTCAGTTTCGGCACAACTTACTATTTTTAGCAATTTTTTGGGTCCTGAACTTTTGGAGCTGTTTTGAGGCCCTAAACGACGTTTTTTGGGCATCATTTTTGCAGCACATATGATTCCATTATGGAATTGATATTTTTGGAAACATTTTTAGTCCTCTAATAGATCTTTCTAATGATGTATCATGTGCATCAAACGGAGATAGTATGCCAAAGTTATGTCCTCGGGAAGTTGAAACACCAATTTACCCAAATGGGGCCCATAGTTTTGGCGCTTCATTTCCTAGGGTTAGGTTTTTGGACGTTTAGGGTTTTCCAATGCTTCTAAATAATAAATAGGCCCTCGATCCTAATTTTAACTTAGTTCAGAGGCCTTTATCCGACACGTCTCTTCTCAGAGATAAGCTATTAGTGCCTTAGCTATTTTATTTCCATTCTATCTGTAAGCAAATTTCAGTTCTTTGATATTAATGAAATGAAGTTTTATTTCCACCGCATCTTTGTATTTATGGTTATATGTGTATTCTGTTGTGTTCCTGCATAAATCTGGATCATCCTGTGCCTATATGAGTATGTCATTATCTTCCTTACAACTCCTTATTTATTCCTTCAGACTTCTTACTGTATCTATAAAATCAGGTGAATTTCCAACACCATGCTTCTCATATGACTCATAGGGAGAATATTTGTTGTCTACCATCTGCTATTCATCTTTGATTTCTTCCTGTAAGGTGTAATATGTGAGCTAAGCCAATTCATAAATACACCCACGTACCTTAGTGTAATTTGGGGAGGATACATCCTACAAGATCAACCAATTAACAAAATACATGTATATACATAATCATAACAACATATAAACTCATAACACAATGGTATATTATCAGAAAAACATCACTCTAGTTGGAGTCCAGTAATCAATGCATAATCATACCAAATAAACACCATGACCTAATTCATTCCAACCTCAACCATACCAATGCAAACTTGACCACATGTACTCACATGACATGTATAACCAAACATGAACGACCAATGCATGATCAACATATAGAATCACACATAAAAGGATAAAAGGACATAACACAAGCATGACCAATATGTGATCTAGCATAAACAAGAAATGCATATAAAACATGTAGAAACATGTGAGCAAGCGTGCACTGACAATACATAAGCATGAACAACACATAATTAGTCATACACACAAAAAAACATCATGACAACAAAACCTTCAACCCTTCCATGGCAACACCACTACCACCATGGCCAATACAACACATATGCAACAAAAAAATACACCATAGGTATGAGAAACACATATGTGACAAAGAGAAAAGCATGACTAGCACATTGTCCATCGATTCCAAGGGTTGACCCATGCTCTGATACAACTCTGTAACACCATTTTCCTACATCTACCCAAGTAACCAGCTAGTGGGGCTAAACATGTGACGAGAGGCTACTATAATGAGATTCAACCTCCTATGTGACCTTAAGGAAGTGGAATCTATTGAAACACAACGTACAAACCTTGTACAAAAATAACAACACCCCTAGGAGGTATCCCAACCTTTTAGGCCTCTTACCCCTTGGTTACACTGAAATTTTGACCTATTTGAGCCATAGTTTCATGCATAAAATTGCATTCCAGTATCCAGGAGGCTGTAGCCACAAGAATAACATTGCATTATAGTGGAGAGGGGCCCAAAAAATCAGTTCTGTGCTTGCATATCCAGGATTTGGGCCACCTTTTCAGGACCAAAACCCAGTGCTTTGCCTAGAACTTCATGAAAATTTTAGAGATGATAAATAAAAACATGAAAATTATAAGGAAGTAATCACATCATTAATAACTCATCTGGACCTCTCCTATCCATGACAAATATATTATCAAACATGTCACAAACATAAAAGCTACAAGTGTAAAAAACATATCTAAGCATAGGGGTCTCATACTTATCTGAGAATCATTAAGAAGCATTTCTCCCCTACATAATTAACTGAAATACAATCTATTTGACCATAGATACATTGTGTATTCATGTATAAGTAAAAACATGGGGAGAGCCATACATCATCACTGTAAAAATACATGCTCATAAACAACATAATAAAAACATAAATAACAGGGATACAACAACAATAGAATCCTGATTTAAATTAGTACATTTGCATACCAAATACCAATGGAATGAATTTATCATTAATGAATGTAGAAACCAACCAGATATGGGACTTCCACGTTCCACTTGGCCATAGATTGGATGATCCAAGTCTCACTTCAGCCAATCACCCCCATGCCATATTCCAATCATGAATGTGGGATCTTTTCAAACACATCAATCACAATCGATCCAGGGATTCCATAGGCCAAGCACCTCAACCCTTAACCAGTGATTCCACCTAACGGTCAGACATGACAACCATCATATATTGGTCTCTATCCAAACTATTCTAGGGCTCCAGAGTGTTTGTTACAACCAGGGCTTCGAGGACTATTGATTCAACCCCAGCTGTTACAGGGCTTCCAGAGAGTTTCTTCAAACTAGGGCTTCCAGGACTAGTAACTCAACCCACCTAGGTCTTCCAGAGTGTTTTTCCAACCAAGGCTTTCAGGACTAGTAACTGACCCCACAGTTGTCTGCCTGGATTCCAGATCATTTTCTAACCAAGGCTTCTAGGAACTAATAAATCAACCCACAACTAAAGGAATCATGAGAACCAATGAGAAAATAATTAATGGAAATAAATCCACAATACCATGCATGGTTATCTAGGTAATGGTAAGGCTAGAGAAATTCACATGCATACACCATGCATGCCAAAACTAGTGAAGAAAACATACATGCAACTGGGTACCTGCAATCAAAACTTGGTGTAGTTTTTTATCTCGATGACCGCTTGCGCTTTCTTGTTCTTCCTTTTCCTTGTTTCTCCAAATCACCAAGTATCCACACTCTCCAAGAGTGCTCCAAGAAAAATATAAGTATCCAAGAGTATGAGAGAGAGAGATAGAATAATGAGAGAGGTCCAAAAATGCACTGACAAAAGGTACCAACTGATCCTCAGAATCCTTTTTATCAATGACGCCTCTATTTTCTTCATTTTCCATTATTTTCCTTGATTTTCCTCCTCACTTGAAACCGATGACCTTTCATCTCAATTTTCTCCTAATTTCCATTATTTTCATAAATAAATGTGCCAAAAATATTTTTTTCCTCTTTAATTCCTTAGCCATAGCCTTTGCCAATTTCCTTAGCCATAATAAACCATGTGAACACCTACAATAGCATGTTTTTCCTAAAATTAAACTTGGAATACGTGTACCATCAACCATGGTTATTATTTTTAACTTTATTACATGGAATTTTCACCAGGGATGTTACACCTAATTTGACTACACATTGGAAAATACCTCTAAAATTCACATTATTTAACCCCTTGAAAATACGAACGCAATACACCTTCCCAATTAAAAAAACCCTTACTTTCAATAGATATTGTAGATATCAATTTTTTCATTAACATTTTTCATACCCCTTTATATTTTTTCATTAACTTTGAACTCCATCTTTTATACTTTCCAATATAAAAACCCTTTACCCCCTATTATATGCTCAATATATTATGTCATTTTTTCCTGAATATATATCCCCCAATATGAACACGTGGTATAAAATTTTTCCCCAATGAAGCCCTCATGTATTTTCATCTTCCACCCTCTTAGTTTCAAAAGTGAAAAGTTATTTCATTCCATTGTGTTTTGGGAAATGAACAACAATAAATTGCACTATGGAGTTCATGAGAGTTTGTTCTTAATTTAGCATTGTTTATTTTATTTTTTATACTAGGATATTAATCTGAATGGAGTGTATTAGTTTTGTTGTGCTAAGTTTCCTTTCAGATATATAAACATGTACAATTTGTCTCCATATGTTTTCTTAAGGAATGAGAGTTTTAACCATGAATTATAGATGAATTAGAGAACTTTAAGCATGAAAATAAGCCTTAAAAACACTGAACAACAGTGTATAATAGAGAAACACAATCACACATAAGTTTTACACAGTAGGCATGATGAAGCAGTTCACCCCTCCTGGGCTACATCTGTTGGTCCAACTCCCAATGACATGTCCCTTCTTCTCATTATGCTAAAAATTGTAAATTACATGTGTTTACAGGCCTTTAAGGGTTGTTTTCTCTGCACCAATGGTTCTAGAATGTTCAAATTAGTCTAGGTAGACTCTTGTTTCACCAAAATTGGTCGAAAATTTACCTCCCCATGCATTTTTTCCAATGACAGCTAGAAAAACTCCACTAAAAGTGGAGACATGCACTTAACTGCAGTTAATTTTGGTAAAAAGCCCTAAAATTAGGGGTGTGCTTCAATGTTGGCAGATGGTTAACGCTAGCATTAAATTTTTAGGAGGCAGGGTGGTCACATACCGACCCCCGTCATAAACTCTGTGGCTAACAGTTTGAATAACCTCCGTAGAGTGGCATGGAACCTGGAGTCTTAGTTTCGAAAATCATGGCATTTGATGCCATACTCCGCCATGTGAACAAGCCTTACTAAATTTCCACTGGAGGTTGCGTTTGATGTTACCATCGCATTAAAATTATTGCAAACCATACCATGTGACTGGGATGGTCGGAATGGTTTAAATCATGGCTTGTGGAACCATCAACTACAATTTTATGTTACCGTCATATGTGACCACTCCCATATGAAACCACAGAGATAACAGTTTCATTGGGTTTAAGCTAGGGTTCCAGCGCTTGGCCGCATGGAGGGGGGGTTGGCCCTTTAGGCCTGGCCTCCCAAACCCCAAACTTACAAATATTTAAAAAATAAATATAGCCGCCATAATATACATTGTGATAACCACCTGTGGCACAATGGCGCACGGGCTAGAAAGCGGATGAGAGGTCGGGTGGTCGATTCTCACTGGCTCCAAATAAATTTTGTTGAACCATCCTGAGGACATGTGGTGGCCTCCGGGCTTTCCACGTGTCTCTCATCCAACGGCTAATAAAAACACATCGAACGGCCCAAAAACACCTCTGTACCACAAAAATTAATGGTCCACAACATGCCACATGGCATGATCCTATTGGCTGGGATAAAAATGGAATATTCCAAAAATATGCTTTTTGATTGTACCTTCATGCTGACTGGTCATCCAGTCACAAAATTTTTGTTATTTCGGAAAATGGATAGAACGCGATATCTTCCTCATACGACATCGGTTTTTCGAATCGTTTGTGGCATCAAAATTGCAACGATGAGACCTTTCCAGTTGTTCAGGTTCAGACCTATTTCGAGCACTTTCATTTTTTAGCACAACACATGATATCCTGATCACACCTCCCCACTGGGAAGCTTTTGGACACAAAAATATCTCTGGATTACTGAACATGAAGATGAGGAGACTGTGTCCCCACTCTTCCAATCTTTATCCACTGAAATTTCCCTAATTTCATTAATTGGAGCTTTTCATGAAACGGCAAATTTTTCCTTGATTTCGTCAACCAACCATTGCTGTTTTTGACATTTTCATGTTGCACATTTACTGAACTTATAGAACATCAACCTAAATTTGTAGTAAACACCTTGTTTCTTCATTGGTCTATAATCAAAGGAAACTTGGAATTACTCTCACCTTGCACTCTATCCTTATGGTGATTTTTTGCTAAATTTGCCTTGAACTTGTGTCGATTCTTGACCAAGTTTCTTCGCCATGGTACCATGTTTTTTTGAAACCAGCAATGAAAATTTCTAAATCTTGTGCCTTCTTTGTCTTCTCTTTGACCTTTGCAACTTCTTTCACTGACACCTTGTTTTCAGGATCGTTCAACACCAATGTTGACTGCTACAACTGCTTGTCATCTTCTTTCAAAGACAACATGCTTTCAAACTGAAACAACTCATTACATACATCAACATTTTTTTGAAAAGGATTATGTAAAAATTCTCTTTTTTTAATCATCATCAATGTCAAGTTTTGGCTTGCATTGATGAGCCTCTTCATCTGCCTTGCATTAACTAAAGAAGTGTCTAGTTTTTTGCGATGATCTCTCACAATATACTCCTTTCCATCTTTGAATAAATGGTATTTTTTCTCATGGAAATGGAAGATTGATTTCCTGTCATATAAGTAATGACTTCCTAACACCATACCTGTTATATCAAGTAGAACAACATCTAATTCAATTGTGTCAATGAAATGTGCAGTTATTGCAAAGCGCAACATGCACTTCTTTGAAACCTATAAATTTGCATCCTTACAAATCCAACCAAGTGGATATGTTTTTGGATGTGTAATGGTATCAAGATTAAGTTTCTTGACCAAGTCTTCAGAGATTAAATTTTCTTGTGACCCACTGTCAAACAATGTGTCAACCTTGGTATGTTTGGAAATGATCCTTACATGAAACAGTTCAATTCTCTCTTCTTCATTTGGAACTTCTATGTGACAGTTTGAAGTAATAGTACTGGGTTTTGTTTCAATTTCTTTCCCCTTCATGTTCTTCAATCCCATGGCTGTAATTTTAGTTTCATCACCTGAATCCTCTCCTAAGCCATGTTGAGTTGTAGCTGCAGTTTTTTGCTACCCTTTGTTATTGTTAAACTTGGGTCTCTTTTCAGAATGTAATTTCAAACATTTGTTCTCTTCATGGCCTTCTCTTGAAAAATGTTTACAAACCACTTTCTCTCCCTCTTTCTTGATAGATGCATTCTTTTTCCTTTTCCTTTTGAGGTATTCTCTTTATTTTTCGCCTTAAAATTTTTGTTTCTACCCTGTTCAAAAGTATTTTTCCCTCTAGCTTCTAGATGTGTGGCTTGAACACATACCTCATCTAGACTTGTAGGATTAAACATGAGGATAGTATGTCTAAGGTAGCTATGTAAGCCCCCTATGTACTTGAGCAAATTATCGTGACTTTGCAAATCTACCCCTAATAAGTGAGCTCTTCTCCTAGATTATTGGGTGTAGTCTTGTACATTTTGTCCTTTCAATTGTCTAAAATTTCGCCAGTTCATTATGGATTTATGCATGTGAACTAATGGATAAAACTGTTGTTTTATTATAGTAATGAAATCAGTACATGATATAATAATCTTACCATGATTTTTGATCTCCTCCTTTGTCTTGACTTCCCACCAAACAAGAGCTGCACCTTCCATCCTTAATGAAGCTAGTTGATTTTGGTGTCATCATCATGAAAATCTTGGATTCTCAAATAGACCTCCAATTTCCAATCCAATTATCTAGCTTTTTTGCATTAACTTCACCATTAAAAATTGGAAATTTAAACTTAACATCAAGTTTTATAAAAGGACTTTTACCCATGTTCTTTGACTTGTATGGCTGATGTACTCAAGATGAAGTAGAGGATGATGAGGATGAAGATGAGGGTGATGATGGTAACTTTCTACTGTCTCCATTTCCTCCATTCCCCTTCTTTGATTTATCTTCATCTTTATGACCTCCTGATGATCCCTGAGCTTCCTTGTGAAGTTTGGATCCTTCTCCTTCTATTCTTTCATTCCTTTCTTGATAAAGGACTCTCACCATTTCATTCATGTCAAGGAATGTTTTCCTGAGAACTCTTTCTTCCCCTTTGGAATCCACATATTCATGGGTTTCTTCTTCTCCTGGAGGCATGCTTGATGCTGCTTCTTCTTCTCTTGGAGGTGAACTAGGTGGTGGAGAATGTGGCAATCTTGCCCTCCTTTGTTGTGGCTAAATTTAATAACCTCTTGCTTCCACTAGTTTGCCTTCTCCTCTCTTAGGCTTGAGCTTAGTAAGCATGAAAACCCTTGCAAATAGTTAACAAATATTTGCACATAAACACACCAAAGATTAAACTCTAGCTCTGATACCAAATTGATATGAATGGAGTGTATTAGTTCTTTTCTAATAAGTGTCCTTTCATATCACATATTTTTGAATTTTGAGATTTGAGTTGATCACATCCTCTCTAAGTCTTTATCACAACACAATTTCTCCATAAATTTTGATGTAATAATATCATATATTATATTTTTTTACAAAATGATCTCTTCCTTTATCCTTCAATGTTATAGCCATTATTGGGCATTCGCATGCCATCCCTAGTTGAGTCAAAGGTGGGTTTTGCTGGAATTTGAAGCAATTTTAGGAAGACTATTGTCTACCATGTTCTTTAACCTCGTTTTATACATTGGATACCTAGTCATAGTCATGATTCCTTTTATAACTTAGATACCTAGTTATAGCCATGATTTCAATTAGAGAAATACTTTATTTAATGAGGAGAATAAAATAAGGTTCATTTAATTTAATTTCAATATTATAGTGTTTTTTAGAATCAACAATTCCTTTTCATATTATTTTTAGGTTTTTTTATGCCTAGAAATATGAAGGGTCTCCTCTAAAGTTTCTTCATTGTTAAGTTCCATTCCTAAGTCTTCAAGGCCTTTATTCTTTATAACTTACCTTGTTTTTCTTCTCTAGGCCAACATGATATAGATTTTAAAACATGTATTCCTAGTGATACATCATTGGGAAATTACTTTTTCCATTGATACATAATAGTGAAGGTCATCTTCCAAGTAATATTAGGAACCTCCCTTCTTTGCAACAAGCTTCTTTCAAGGGAAAGTCGCTAGTCCAATGTATCACCAGAATGATGGCTACCCTTGCAAAATATCACTGGAAGGCTATCATTCCAATGACACATCATAGTCTCCTTGCATAGCCACCTAGCATATTGTCCAACAAACCTTCATTATGGCAACACAAAATCTTGGCTCATTTCCCTAGTTCGCATCATAGTGATTCCTTGTTAGTTTATGGAGTATTTTGGTAGAATTAGCTAGGTTTTATAGTCTCAATTTATGTCTACGAGTCTAAGGAACACGATATATCCAATACCCATAAAATTTTTTGGGAGAAAACACCTAGAGATTGCTCAATTAAATTAATTTATCATTAATTAAAAATGCCTAAGTCTAACTTAGGAAAATTCATTAATCAAAGGAAATTAATTGAGGAGATCAACTTATGCGCTAGAGACTTCTAGAAAGTGACATGGATAAAGTCCATGATGATATTAACCATTGGTCACAATCATATCTTGGCCATTGATTCTCCACCAAGATATTATAAGAGAAAGTCAATGGGATAGAGAAAGAAACAACATGGAGAGTGAATTAGCTAAGAAAATTAAGCCACCTAGCTGTAGTGATTCAATAAGGGTGTAGTTCAAGCCGAAGAGAGAAAGTTAAAGAGAGCGAGTAGTAGAAAATTTAGGAGGAGGATTACAGAGATTTTTCTAGCATTTCACTAGTGTTAGAGGTAGAAGAGAGGAGGTTGAATTATCTATAGAAAACGCCACAAAATACCGTGCGAGTTGTTGTTGAAGGCTCTTTTTAGTTGTTGGAAAACTCAATTAGAGCTTGGAAGACTCACTTGGAGCCTGTTTGTAGGTAGTGTGAGCTGTTCTAAGCCCATTAGTGAAAGTTATAGGTAGTGCAATTTTTCCATTGAAGGGTTCAAGTAGGGAAGTGTAGGATGAATTGCTTACAGATGGAGATAATTATCTCCAAATTATTTTTGGTTAGATATTTGTCGGAGGATTTCCAGTTGGGAATTCATATTATTACAATCTCAAAATTTGTTGCACAGTAATAAAATAAACCCTCATATGCTAAAGTGGCGCTGCCTTCGTGGTGTTTCCAAGGACTATTAGTCCAAAAATTATTGTGTCGATTTTTATGTGTGCATGTCTATTTATTAGCTCCTGATTTTACTTTACAACGTATTTATTTTGTGAAGAATTGAAGAGTCATTTCTATGTTAATTGTGGTAAAGAATAAGTTTATAATTTTTTAGGAGAATCCATTCCAGTTGCTACAATTTCAAGGAAATTTCACATGGTATCAGAGCATTATTGATAAAATTAGAGGCTCAAAAGCCATATAAGCTTAATTATGTAGCTTCATAGGGATATATAAGCACAATTTCTCTACATCTACAAGGGCCATCAAGGCAGTGTGGATTGATGGGCAAGAAAATTGATTTCCAGAGGTAGAGTGAAGGAAAATTTCAATTTTCCCATAGCAGAGTTGCAATAAGTAGTGTCATTTCCAAGAAGTAGTTCTAGTGATAAGATAAATTGATTTGTTGAGCATATCCAGGCATAGAATATTTTTAGCATGGCTTTCAGTTGCATATCTCCAATGGGAAGGAAGATAAAAGCACATAAAGTATATTTCCAAATTTTCTCAAAGAGTTTCTAGTTTCTAGTTTCCAGGAGGAGATCTATGAATTCTAGTAGAAGAAGGTTGTAATAGACTTGCTAGTTTAGCTAATGAATGCTTCAAGAGCAATAACTCATGTGCCATATTTCAGAGAAGGACTTCCAGAAGGTAGAGTGAGTTGCCTAGAGAGGAATAATAGGAAGCGAGAGTGCCAGAGAAGGGTTTCCATAGGAAAGTAAGATCAGATACACACATTCCTAAGGGAGTGCAAGTATAAGAAGGAAGGTAGAGCAGGAAGGAGAAGGAGATTTATAGATCTAGTCTCTAGTTTATTTGAGTTTCACAGAGATGGCTTCAACAAGACTCAAGGATTAGGATAAAATTAACATTGGCTCTAATTTTGGTGTCTGGAAGGCCATAATGTAGTTTTTTTATATGAACATGGCTTGAAGGAGTTCATGACCAACATCATGGTAGAGCCAACATATTCATAAAAATTGCAAAACTTGAATAAATATATGTCCAAGACTAAGAGGATGGTCCTAGATGGGGTTCAATATCATATTGTTCCACATATTGTAGACAAGACTATGATAAAGGACATGTCAGATGTCATCATAAAGGAGTATGATAAACCATAAAAGAATCATAAAATGATTCTCAAGGAAAAGTTGAGGAAAAAAAATATGAAAAAGAGTGAGAGTGTGACTTCCTATCTCACCATAATTCACAATGTTTGTGATGAGTTGGCACCTGTAGTGGAGAAAACTGAATACAAGGATATTTTATGAATAACTCTATACGAGTTTACTAAGGAATGGAAGACCTTTGTTTAGGGGATTGTTGGACGAGATCAACTTCCATATTAGGAATGCCTATGGAGTGATTTCACACAAGAAGAGCTAAGACTTAGTTTAGTTGAAGTAACTACTAGCAGTAGCAGCAAAGGACCAAAAACTGAGAAGGAGGAATAAGAAAACATTTCCCTTACTAGTAAAGGGAAGGTGAAGAAGGTTCCTATTCAGGGAAAAAAATCAAAAGGGGGCGAGAAGAAGAAAAATGACTTATTGAAGGTAAAATATTTCAGGTGTGGTGATTTTTTTCCATTATGTCACCCAGTTTTTAAAGACAAAGAAGGATAAAAACGGGTAGGATTAGACCATAACTTCAACAAAGATAGCTGATTTGACCTCTAGATTGGAGGAAATGCATTGTTAGCAATGATACCTCCAAATAGAGGAGGAGCCTGATGCTCAAGTGTTTTAAGATGGGAATAGTCTAGTGTAAAATTTAGATCAGTTCCATTTGTTGCAGTAGGACCATGACATTTGCTACATGGGCCCATAGTATTCAGTAGCAGGAGATTAGTGAAGAAATAGTTTGGCATTGTGAGATGCTCGGTAGAGATTTCATAGCTAGTTGCAGTTAGTTACTTTAATGATAATTGTAGAACTTGGAGTAGTCAAATGCTTGAAAGGAGGTTGCATAGTTAGTTAGACACAATCAGGTACTCAAGAGGAATTTGTAGATCTAAGTGCAGCTAGAGGTTAGAGAAATAGTTTTGGTGGCAAAGTAGAAATTGAGCTTCTAGTTACAGTTGTAGGAATTTTGTGTGATTGGAGGAGGAAATGTGAATTTCCTAGTTGTAGGTTGTAGGAGCAGTTCGAGCCATAGTGAGAATCCATGTAGGGGTTTATATCTAGGAAATATTTCCTAATTCTATTTCAGAGGGAGATAAGGTCAAACTCACTATTATAATAGTTGGAGAAACAATGAAATATTAGCAGCAAAGCAACAATATGAGGTATATCAGAGTTTGTGTAGTGGTATGATGGACAATGAGAGAGAGATGCTGCGTAGACAAAACACCTTCTTCGTTAAGAGGGAGTGTTGGTTTATGGATTATTTTGGTAGCATCAGACAAGTTTTCTAGCCTCTATACGTGTCTAAGGGGCTAAGGAACATGACATCTCCAAAACCCATAAAATGTTTTGGGAGAAAACACCTAGATACCACTCAATTATATTAATTGATCAATAATTAAAAATTCCTAAGTCTAACTTAGGAAAATTTATTAATTAATGGGAATTAATTGAGGAGATCAACTTATGCTCTATAGACTTTTAGAAAGTGACATGGATCAAGCCTAAGATGATCTTAGGCATTGATCATGATTATAACTTGGTCGTTGATGCTCAAATGAGATATTATAAGAGAAAATCGATGGGATGGAGAAACAAATAAGAGGGAGATAAAATTAGCTAAAGTAGACCAAGCACCCAGTTTCAATGATTAAACAAGGGTGTAGTTTGAGCCAAAGAGAGAGCATCAGAGAGAGGGAGAAATAAAAAATTCTGGAGGAGGATTCCAAATAAATTTCCAACATTTCTCTAGTGTTGGAGAGGCAAGAGAGAGGATTCCAAATTATCTACAGATAAAGCCGTAGAAGATAGTGCGAGTAGCCAAAAACCCTAGTGTGAGTTGCCAGACAAGGCTCATTTTATTTGTCAGGGGCCGAGAGATCATCCAGAAAGCAGAGTGAATGTTTTCTAGGGGAAGAGGGAGGATATATGGCTCACCTGGAGCCAGTTTGTAGGTAGTGCAATTTGTTCCAGGCCCAACAATTTGAATTCCAGGCAGTGCGAGTTTTCCAGTAAGGGGTTTTAGCAAGCTAGTGGAGGTGAATTTGTTTGTAGAGGGAGATAATTATCTCTAGATTATTTTTGGCCAGATGTTTGTTGAAGGATTTCTAGTTGGGCATCCAAATTATTGCACTCTCACAAGTTTTTACATAATAATAAAATAAACCCTCATCTTCTCCACTGATTTTCCCATCGAGCTCTTTTGGGGACTATTATTCCAAAAATTATTGTGTTGATTTTTATGTGTGTGCATATATTTCTCAGTTTTTTATTTTAATTCCCAAACATATTTATTTTGTGAAGAATTGTAGTGTGATTTATTCATTAATTTCCACAAATAATTAAAATTCTAATCAGTCACGAGAATAAATTCCAATTGTTACAATTTCAAGGAAATATCACATGCCTCTCTTCCTTGTGTTGTAAACAATAGAACTTAATTTATCTAACAAAAACATTTGGGGCATTTATTTAAACTGCATGCCACTTCCTAGATTTATATATATAAATTCCATTCCCCTTGTAATTTTTCACCCTTGCACTTTAGAATCGTTGATTGTGATAGTGCTGCCTTTTCCACCAACCCTTATACCACAACGCCGATTGTATGAGTCTTCTTGCCACATCACCATGCACTACATGGAGGGAAGAAAATCCTCTCTTATCCCAAATTATCAATTTAGAAATTATTTTACGATTTTAATTTAATCTTCAAACTCTCTTATACATGACTACCATATAAGAATGGGATTAGGAATATGACCCAAACTCGATCTAATTATTTGGACAACTATGATACTTCCTTCTAGGATTTCACTTAATAAAGTTGGATAGGGTTATGACCCATGCCTAATAGTTCACCCTCCCCTTTATTTTCACCCTTCAATTGTAAAATTGAAACCCCGCACCTACATAGTGTTTCAACCATTACGTCTGACCAAGTCTTGCATCCCAAACTAAGCTACCCCCTTATGGATAGCCATGGAACTGATGGCATTGGCCATGCTGACATTGACAAGGGTGATTTTCCATAGGCTATGCCACCTTTATTATCTCATGGAAGGAATGTTTCTATAGCCCATGATACATGCCATGTTCTCTCCCTAGATCAACTCAGACTACCCATCACACTTCCCCCTATTTTCCATGGTCCCTACATATAATTCAATGACACTTCATTGCAAGGAAAAGTTATCTTCGTCTTCTCTTCATGTCAATGATTCAATATGAATTCAAAACTCAATCCCAATCCAACATTGGCCTCATATTGAACCATAATACATGGTGCTACATGATTATTTTTGTCCTTATACTGTATTATAGCCCATGTTGTTGACTATGCTTTCTGTTAGCTTGGTCTTATGCTCATTGATGATGTTATCACCAAATTGAGTCCTGTTGGGCTGCTGCAATGGTCAACTTGGAGTAACTCTTTCAAACCACTTGCAAATAGAAATTGGCCTTTCCAGTTTGAGAGGGCTCTCTCAAAAGGATAAATGATATTCAATGAATAACTTAAAAGCAGATGAATAAATCTGAATTGGATTGAATTTGTTTTTTTTTGTGTAGGTGAAAGATGTAAACCACTAACTATCATTGGGCATGGAGTCGATATGAAAAATAAGTCACAAGTTAACCTATCTCATGGAAGCTGAGGAATTTTTATTCTTATTAAACCACACATGAAGGAAAAAATAGCCAGCTATATGTATACAGGAGGTTGGAGCATGTCACCATGAATTCCAAGTGATTATACATAAGAAAAATAGTAAATCTTGGCAAAACAACAACCTAGGTGTAAACAGGAAGTTGGAGCATGTGATCATGAATTCCAAGTGATTATACAACTAGAACAGTGGAGAGAAAGTAAAGGATTGATAGAAAAAACTTACATAAGAATACATAAAATAATCTCAGGTCTCAAATAAGCATGTTGCAACTGTATATTTCTGATATCAAACAATTACAATGGTGGTAGTGTCAAGTAAACATCTCCCAACCCCCTCTAACTCTAAAATTCATCTCATTTATAGAATGAGAACTCATAAAAATGATTTTCCACCTTGCTCACCTCGAATTTCCACCTCAGAGACCTATTTCAAACATGATTCTATCACTTGGAGACTTCCTAGGGATATTTCTTTCTTGGAGAGTTTGAATACAAACAAGACTCTTCTTTCATTAATAGTTAAACAAATAAATTTAATAACCCTTATCAACTTCATCCAACTAATTTTCTGAGTGTACTAGAGTGCCTTTGTGTCATTATGACACGTGGATGTTGAGCCGAACCTCCTCCAAGTCGAATTTTTACAATTGTTTCACAAATCTGGTTTGTGAAAATTCAGAAAAATAGGCTTCAAAGATGCGTATAATTTCCAAATCTTGATGGATTTGTAGAAACTGAGAGAGGTTTTTGTATAAGGACATGTTTTGAAGAAAAACCTCTTTCAAATTTCCAAAATAATTTTTAATTTTCTATGAAATAAAACTTGAATTTGACTGCTAAAACAATCATGTACAGAAATTTCTGTAGCGTAGTTTAGTAGCAACTTTTCGTAGCAACTCTGTTTTAAACTATTTTTCCAATCAGTTTTGCTTTCTGCTATCGTGAGCCTTTAAAAAATTTTAGGAGGGCTTCATGAAACATGTCTTCCTACTTTTAAGGAGTTTCTTCCATCACACATGATAATGTCTCCATGATGAACTAATGAGCTGGATAACTTTGTAGAAGACCAAAACTGCATAAAAAACATTCCTCTAACTATAATTGACCTTTACATATGGCTAGTTTACCTTAAAAACACTTTCAAGATTACGAAATACAACCCAAAGCTCCTTGTTGCAAAAACAATGTCATTAGGTAGTTTCATAGCAAGTTTTAGTAGCGCAGGAAAAATGGCTTTTCCATCAATCTTCTTGACTTCTTTGTTGTTCCAACACCTTCATTATGTCATGAAACCTTGCAACCATCGATATTCCTCCTTAAAAAATTCCAGAACTGAGTTTAAATTCAAAAGAAACACCTACAGGAATTTTCGTAACATTTTTCTAGCTTCAAGCCTGAAGCACGCTACGAAAACTCCTAAAAAAGGCAGAATTTGCAGTTTAGAAATGAACTCAAATTTCCAAATTCTTAATAGATTTGGAAAACGTGGAGGAGGTTTTTGTAGATCAAACTTGTTTTAATAAAAACCTCTCTTGGTTTTTTAAATACCATCTCCAGAAGTCTAGAATCTGCATTTGCAAGACATGTATAAAACATGAAAACTCTATTTTCTGAAAATAGGGTCAAAAGACATCCCTGTATCTCCCAATTTGTAGCACCTTTGAGAAAATTGAAAGAGGTTATTATTATATGATATGTGCTTGAAAATAGCCTGTCTAAGTTTCTTAAAATAATTCTTTGGTTTCCTCGAAATCGCCCTTGAAATTGACTACTCAAAGTCAGAAAACAGAGAAATGCTTCATATTCGCTACGAAATTATCAGGTGTTATCGTAGCATTTTCTTCCTATTTTACACTGAATTCACTACAAAAAGTTGTAAAAATGGCTAGTGGCTCTTTTTTTAATTTAAATTCTTGGGGAATAAAAACTAACATCATATGATGACTGATGGGACATGACATGACCTAAATGTAAGTGGCCTTGAACCTTAGGATAGGTTAAACATGTAAAAAATGAAATTTTCCTACACCAACTTGAAAGGCTTAAGTAAACCTTTCACAAATGAACTCTATGACCATGTATAATATTTTTTCACATTGTTCTGAGTGATAAAATTGGCTCCACTTGGGATGGTGTGCCCCTGTGGTACACCAAATAACCTGTACTTCCAATGCTATCCATCTTCCTAGAAATAAAAACTCTGAAATTTTCCAAGTCTTATTCAAACTCTAATGGCCTTCACCTTAGGCTCAACCTTGATGATTACTGTTGAAAAACCAAATTCATACCTACTGAAAATATGCTCAGTCTAATTTGAGCTTATTCACAGACATTCCTACCTACCCTAATAGCTGCAATATTCATGTTTGATTCAAGCAACATGAAACCTCCAATAAAGCCAGTTAATGAGATGATCTGATACCTATACTCCTTGACTGCACTTGAACCAAAAGCGAACTGTATTATGAAATGATAAAGGTAAGAGAAGATGGATCTGATTTTCACAATGAAAACATAATTGTAAATTTGGACCGTATAACTCTTCCATGTTGTCATCTATAGGATCATAGAAGACATAGTTTGTTTGATAATCTTCAAGACATTCTGCAGTTTTAGACAACTCATATATGCTTTATTTAGCAACATAATATTTCAATTGTGTGATATCAAACTGATTTTCAAAAGCAATGCATTCTTCCTCAATCTCAAAAGAAAAAGGTAGTAGCACCTTCTCTTTGTATTTTTGCATGAGAAACTTTTGAAAAGACTGATCTTGACCATGAAGACTATAGGATTGAGATTGATCTTATAAAACTTCCATGTCTTTCTCAATGTTCTTAGCAACTTCATCCAAAAATTGAATCTTATCTTATTACTTGCACTCAAATGACTTTAAATAAGAAGACAAGGACAAAGAAAAATTTTCATCCACTTCCTCATCAGTGTGATCATCATTCCATTGTTTAAAACCTTGAATGGAAGGAGAGTCTGCCACCAACTCTTTTCTTTCCATCCATGTTTCCAAAAAAATAAGCCAAAAATCTACAAATTACTGAATAGATATGACAGGAAAACTTTCAATCCATTGTTTACATTTCGCTTGAAATGAATCATATAACAATATGATGAAAATATCTTCATTTTTTACTCTAAGAAGCTCAGTAAAGTCACGAAAATATGATATATGCTTCAAGGTCAAGCTCAAATATTCTCCATTAAATTTTGGACCATTCCTTAAGAAATATGCATCCTTGGGGAAAGGATTTGGGAAACCATAAATTTCTAAAAAATCTACACATGCATACCTCGAAACAATAATGTCAGTATTTGAGTTCTTCATAAGTCCAATTGAATCACCATGAAGCTATGAATTTTTTAATCCTTCAAAAATGGAGTTGCCAAGGTAGTTCTGAAGCCTTAAAAAATTTTGAGCTCCTTCTACCTCCAAGAGTTTAGCTTCACTGTTTGCACAAAAACATCAGGAAATATGTCTTCAGACTCCCCGCAGATGCACCAAAATGTTATCACCAAATTGAGTCCTGTTGGGCTGCTGCAATGGTCAACTTGGAGTACCCCTTTCAAACCACTTGCAACTAGAAATTATCCTTTCCATTTTGAGAGGGCTCTCTCAAAATGATAAATGATATTCAATGAATAACTTAAAAGCAGATGGCTAACTCTGAATTTGATTGAATGTGTTGTTCTTGTGTAGGTGAAAGATGTAAACCACTAACTACCATTGGGCATGGAGTTGATATGAAAACTAAGTCACAAGTTAACCTATCTCATGGAAGCTGAGGCAATTTTATTCTTATTAAACCACACATTAAGGACTAAACATCTAGTTATATGTATACAGGAAGTTGGAGCATGTCACCATGAATTCCAAGTTATTATACATAAGCAAACTACTAAATCTTGGCAAAATAGTATCCTAGGTGAAAAAAGGAAGTTGGAGCATGTGATCATGAATTCAAATTGATTATACAACTATAAAACTGGACAGAAAGTAAAGGACTAATAGAAAAAAGTTACATAAGAATACATAAGAGAATCTCAGGTCTGAAATAAGCATGCTGCAACTGTATATTTCTGATATCAAACTATTACAATAGTGATAATGTCAAGTAAAGATCTCCCAACCCCCTCTAACTCTAAAAATCCTCTGATTTGTAGAATGAGAACTCATAAAAATTATTTTTCACCTTACTCACCTTGAATTCCCACCTTAGAGACCTATTTCAAACATGATTCTATCACTTGGAGACTTCCTAGGGATATTTTTGTTTTGCAGAGTTTGAATACAAAAAGGACTCTTCTTTCATTAATAGTTCAAAAATTAAATTTAATAACCCTTATCAACTGAAACCAACTAATTTTATGAGTGTAATAGAGTGCTGATGTGTCGATGCTAAGTTGGACCTCCTCCAAGTCAAATTTTTATAATGTTTTCACAAATCTGGTTAGTGAAAATTCTAGAAAATAGGATTCAAAGATGAATGTATAATTTCCAAACACTAATTTAGTTTAAGAAAATGAGAGAGGTTGTTTTATATGGACCTATTCCAAAGAAAAACCTCTTTCATAATTCCAAAATACTTTTTCATTTGGTCTGAAATAAAACTTGAAGTTGACTGCTAAAACAATCATGTACATAAATTTTCGTAGCATAGTTTAGTAGCAACTTTTCGTAGCACCTCTGTTTTGAACTCTTTTGCAAATAATTTTTACTTTATGCTACCATGATCCATTAAAAAATGTTAGGAGGGCTTCATGAAACATGTCTTCCTACTTTTAAGGAGTTGCTGCCATCACACATGATAATGTCTCCATGATGAACTAATGAGCTGGATAACTTTATCGAAGGCCAAACCTGCATAAAAAAAATTCCTCTGGCTATATTTGACCTTTAAATGTGGCTAGGTGACCTTAAAAATACTTTCAAGATAACAAAATACAACCCAAAGCTCCTTTCTGCAAAAACAGAGTGTCATTAGGTAGTTTCGTAGCGAGTTTTAGTAGCGTGGGAAAAATGGCTTTTCCATCAATCTTCTTGACTTCCTTGCTATTCCAACACCTTCATTATGTCATGACACCTTGCCCATCGATATCCCTCCTTTAAAAATTCTAAAAATGAGCTTAAATGCAAAAAAAACACCTACAGGAATTTCTGTAACGTTTTTTTGGCTTCAAGCCTAAATCATGCTACAAAAACTCCTAAAAAATGCAGAATTTGTAGTTTAGAAATGAACTCAAAATTCTGAATTCTTAATATATTTTTACAAACTGGAGGAGGTTATTGTAGATCAAAATGTTTTGAAGAAAAACCTCTCCTTTTTTTTAAATACCATCTCTAGCTGTCCAGAATCTGCATTTGAAAAACATGTATAAAACACTAAAACTCTATTTTATGAAAATAGGGACGAAAGACATCCCTGTATCTCCCAATTTGTAGCACCTTTGAGAAAAGTGAAAGAGGTTATTGTTATACGATATGTGCTTGAAAATAAAATCTCTCAGTGGCTTAAAATACTTCTCTGTTTTCCCAGAAACCGCCCTTGAAGTTGACTGCTCAAAGTCAGAAAACAAATAAATGCTTCATATTCGCTACAAAATTATCAAGTGTTTTCGTAGCGTTTTCTGCCTCTTTTACACTCAATTCGCTACGAAAAGTTGTAAAAATGGCTAGTGGTGATTTTTTGAATATAAATGCTTGGGGAGTTAAAAATAGAAGCATACGATGACTGATGGGACATGACATGACCTAAATGGAGGTGTCCTTGAAGCTTAGGATAGGTTAAACATGTAAAAAATGAAATTTTCTTACACCAACTTGAAAGGCTTAAGGAAACCTTTCACAAATGAACTCTATGACCATGTCAAATAATGTTTCACATTTTTATGAGTGATAACAGTGGCTCCACTTGGGATGGTGTGCCCTTATGGTACACCAAAGAACCTGTAGTTCTAGTGCTATCCATCTTCTTGGAAATACAAACTCTAAAATTTTTGAAGCCTTCTTCAAACTCTAATGGCCTTCACCTAGAGCTCAAGCTTGATGATTACTATTAAAAAACCAAATTCATACCTACTGAAAAGATGCTCAGTCTACTTTGAGCTTGTTGACACACACTCCTACCTAACCTAACAACTACAATCTTCATGTTTGATTCAAGCAACATTAAACCTCCATTAAAGCAGTCAATGAGCTGATCTAATTCCTGTACTTATTGACTGCACTTGAACCAAAATCAAACTATATTCTGAAATGATAAAGGTAAGAGAATATGGGTTTGATTTTCACAATGAAAACATTATTGTAAATTTGGACCATATAACTCTTCCATGTAGTCAGCTATAGGATCATAGAAGACATAGTTTGTTTGATAATCCTCAAGACATTTTGCAGTTTTAGACAGCTCATAAATGCTTTCTTTAGCAACATAAGATTTCATTTGTGTGCTATGAAACTGATTTTCAAGAAAAAAGGCATTCTTCCTCAATCTCATAAGAAAAAGGTAGCAACACCTTCTCTTTGTATTTTGGCATGAAAAACTTTTAAAAAGACTGATCTTGACCATGAAGACTATAGGATTGAATTTGATCTTATAAAACTTCCATGTCTTTCTCAATGTTCTTAGCAACTTCATAATAAAATTGAATCTTATGTTCTGACTTGCACTCAAATGACTTTAAATAAGAAGACAAGGACAAAGAAAAATTTTCATCCACATCCTCATTAGTGTGATCATTACTCCATTGTTTAAAACCTTGAAGGGAAGGAGAGTCTGCCACCAAATCCGTTATTTCCAACCATGTTTCCAAAAAAATAAGCCAAAAATCTGCAAATGACTTAATAGATCTGATAGGAAAACTTTCAATCCATTGTTTACATTTCCCTTGAAATGAATCATAGAACAATATGATGAAAATATCTTCATGTCTAACACTAAGAAGCTCAATAAAGTCATGGAAATATGATATATGCTTCAAGGTCAAACTCAAATCTTCTCCATTAAATTTTGGACCATTCCTTAAGAAATACTCATCCTTGCGAAAAGGATTTGGGAAACCATAAATGTATGAAAAATCTACACATGTATACCTCGAAACAAGAATGGCAGCATTTGAGTTAATCTTCATAAGTCTAGTGGAATCACCATGAAGCTATGAATTTTTTAATCTTTCAACAATGGAGTCGCCAAGGTAGTTCTGTTGACTCAAAAAATTTTGAGCTCCTGCTACCTCCAATATTTCAGCTTCACTGTTTGCACAAAAAATTCGAGAAATATATCTTCAAACTCTTGGCAGATGCACCAAAATGTTATCACCAAATTGAGTCCTGTTGGGCTGCTGTAATGGTCAACTTGGAGTAACTCTTTCAAACCACTTGCAATTGGAAATTAACCTTCCCAGTTTGGGAGGGCTCTCTCAAAAGGATAAATGATATTGAATGAATAACTTAAAAGCATATGGCTAACTCTGAATTGGATTGAATTTGTTGTTTTTGTGTTGGTGAAAGATGTAAACCACTAACTACCATTAGGCATGGAGTCGATACGAAAAATAAGTCACAAGTTAACCTATCTCATGGAAGTTGAGGCAATTTTATTCTTTTTAAACCACACATGCAGGAAAAAACATCCAGCTATATGTATACATGAATTTGGAGCATGTCACTATGAGTTCCAAGTGATTATACACAAGCAAACTATTAAATCTTGGCAAAAGAACAACCTAGGTGAAAATAGGAAGTTGGAGCATGTGATCATGAATTGCTAGTGATTATACAACTAGAACACTGGAGAGAAAGTAAAGGACTAATAGAATGAACTTACATCAGAATACATAAAAGAATCTCAAGTCTTAAATAAGCATGTTGCAACTGTATATTTCTGATATCAGACTATTAGAATAGTGGTAGTGTCATGTAAACATCTCCCAACACCCTCTAACTCTAAAACCCCTCTCATTTATAGAATGATAACTTATAAAAATTATTTCCCACCTTAGAGACCTATGTCAAACATGATTCTATCACTTGGAGACTTCCTAGGGATATTTCTGTTTTGCAGAGTTTGAATACAAAAAGGACTCTTCTTTCATTAATAGTTAAACAAATAAATTTAATAACCCTTATCAAATGCAACCAACTAATTTTTTGAGTGTACTAGAGTGCTGATGTGTCATAATGCCACGTGGATGCTGAGTTTGACCTCCTCCAAGTCGACTTTTTAAAATGTTTTCACAAATCTGGTTAGTGAAAATTCTAGAAAATAGGATTCAAATATGAGTGTAGAATTTACAAAACATGACGGCTTTGCAGAAACTGAGAGAGGTTTTTGTAGATGGACTTGTGTTGAATAAAAATTCTTTCATATTTCCAAAATAATTTTTCATATGGTCTAAAATTAAACTTGAAGTTGACTACTAAAACAGTCATGCACAGAAAATTTCGTAGCGTAGTTTAATGACAACTTTTTGTAGCGCCTATGTTTTAAACTCTTTTGCCAATCAGTTTGACTTTCTACTACCATGAGCCTTTAAAACATGTTAGGAGGGCTTCATGAAACATTTCTTCCTACTTTTAAGGAGGTGCTGCCATTACACATGATAATGTCTCCATGATGAATTGATGAGCTGGATAACTTTGTCGAAGACCAAACCTGCATAAAGACATTCCTATGACTATATTTGACCTTTGCATGTGGCTAGATGACCTTCAAAACACTTTCAAGATAACGAAATACAACCCAAAGCTCATTCCTGCAAAATCTGAGTGTCATTAGGCAGTTTCGTAGCGAGTTTTAGTAGCATGGGAAAAATGGCCTTTCCATTAATTTTCTTGACTTCTTTGTTGTTCCAACACCTTCATTATGTCATGGCACCTTGAAACCATCAATCTCCCTCCTTAAAAAATGCCAAAACTGAGTTTAAATGCAAAAAAATCACGTACAAGAAATTTCATAGCGTTTTTTTGGCTTCAAGCCTGAAGCACGCTACGAAAACTCCTTAAAAAGGTAGAATTTGGTGTTTATAAATGAACTCATATTTCTGAATTCTTAATATATTTTGCAAAATAGGAGGAGGATTTTCTAGATAAAAATGTTTTTAAGAAGAAACTCTCTTGGTTTTTTAAATACCATCTCCAGCTATCCATAATCTGCATTTGTAAAACATGTATAAAACAAGAAAACTCTGTTTTGTGAAAATAGGGCCGAAAGACATCCCTGTATCTCCCAATTTGTAGCACCTTTGAGAAGCGTGAAATAGGTTATTGTTATTTTATATGTGATTGAAAATAACCTCTATCTTTTTCTTAAAATAATTCTATGTTTTTCCAGTAACCGCCCTTGAAGTTGACTGCTCAAAGTGAGAAAACAGAGAAATGTTTTCGTAGCGTTTTATGCCTATTTTACACTGAACTCGCTACAAAAAGTTGTAAAACTGGATAGTGGCTATTTTTTGAATTTAAATTCTTAGGGAATGAAAACTAATAGCATATTCTGACTAATGGGACATGACATGACCTAAATGGAGGTGGCCTTGAACCTTAGGATAGGTTAAACATGTAAAAAATGAAATTTTCCTACACCAATTTGAAAGGCTTAAGGAAGCCTTTGAAAAATGAACTCTATGACTATGTCAAATAATGTTTCACATTTTTCTGAGTGATAATAGATGACATGCAAACTTTTCACTATGAGTCACAAGATAAGAACTTGTGAAGAAGCATGAATCACCCCGTCAACAAAGCATACACTGTAAATAATAGGGCATACATCTCTTGTTTTGGTTTTACTAACTGTAATAATGTACTCTTTTGTTTTAATGGGTTTTTTAGGGAAAATCCTGTCCACGTCAAGAAATACGGACAAAAAATCCCCAATTATCAAGGTCCTTGATGATGAACCCTCCACTAGTACGCTTGGTCCAACATTCATAGAAACTACCTACTTTAGTAATAGGAACACAATCTATACCTTGTTAGAGATGTACACATTACTTTGGAGGGAAATTTGACTAATTATGATGCAAATTTATAGGCATATTGATGTGTTAGAAGATCATAGTTGCATCATAAAACATTCAAATGCCAAAGAGGTCATGGTGAGAGACACTTGGGGGAAGCATTTTTCTTTAAAAAAAAAAATTGATATTAACTCATATTATGGGTTCCCTCCTGAAGAAGATTTCTTGGATGAGAATAAAAGTAAAGCTTTGAATGTCTTACCAAAACAACTCATGAATACTTCATTAGCGAATAAGGTTAGTTTTAATTCTAAACCCAACAAAGGAATCTGTTTGAACTGGTGGCTTCCATGATGTGCAAGCTATGTGGTAGACCAAATGCAATTACACTTTGAACAAAGGTTGGGTGCCCTTGATGTATTCTTCTATGGTTATAGGAAGTATTTCAACTAGGATGAAATTATTTCGACCTTTCTAGGAGATGATATCAAGATGGCCCAAAACCTACATGAAGGAAAATAGCCTCAATTCTTCATGGCTTCTATGCTCATGGGTGTTATTTGTGCCAAGCATGCATTCCCTCCCATGAGCTGAGAGTGTATAGTCCAAGAAGTCCCCATTCATATATTGCATGATACCATGGAAATCAAAGTACATTTCATCATACACATAAATATATGTGTGAGAGAGAGAGAGATTATTATTTTCAAACCTATCCAACCTATTTGGAATCGTTTCCAATGGACTCATTTTCACAACTTCAATAGAAAAATCACTAGAGCTATGAAATAAGATTTTCTATCTTGTGCCATAAATATTTTAAAATTAAAAAATAATTACATTTTGAAGGTAATTTTATATTTTTACATTTATTAATAATTTTATTTATTTATTATTATTAATGAAACATTTAATTAAATGCAGTTAAACTATGTATAATTGTAATATATAATTTTAATAAATAAAATAAATATCAATATTATTTACATTATTATTATAATATATCCATTTGCAATATCTTTATATTTTATTATAATATAATCATTTACTGTATCCCTATATTTTATATGTTAGTTTTTCATTATCATATTTTTTTGGGTAAATGGATCTTTTCATTAATATGAAAAAGTTATATATAGCTTGTATTTCTAAAAGAGGACTAAAATAGAGGAGATTTTTTAGACTAACAAGATGCTTACCAATAATAGACAATTATAAAATAACTACCACATATAAAATTTCATGAAAATTCAAGATTTCAAGGGAGGATATGCTTCTAACATTGGCCTGATTTTCACTGAGTTGACTAATTGTTCGTTGTTTTCTTAGATCAATGCCTTATTTCTCTTGCGGCCTCATTTTTTTGTTCTCTATTTTTCTTGGTGACCACCTTGAAATCCTTCATTTGAAACCCACAACCAAACTGTGAAGAACTCGAACTTAGTTGGTTTTTTTCCTTTCTATGAAGATAAGTGGTGTACAAAATCCTATCCTGATGAGTTGATATTTCCTTCATATATTTTCCATTCCATTCTTCTAGAAGGGAAATAAGTTTTTTTCCATCCATATCCATATCTTCTGGTAGGTTTTATCCTTCAACTTCTTCCAAAATGGAGCTAGCCATTTCCTATGGTAATGGATTTTGTTGGTGCTCTTCAAGAGAATTTTGCACGAGCTTTGTAAGATTCAGTAGAGGGTTACGTGACTTTATTTCTATTGATTGTATGCTTGATTGAAAGTTGTCTTACTTTGGAGTCTCCTTCAGATAATAGAGAGACTCAAACTTATTTTTAGATCAATGGATCTAGTCAGGATTTGAGGCACCTTAAGGACTCAAATTTCTTCTTCTATGGGAAAAATTTCCCAAATAATCTTGCTCTTTCTGAGAAGGGTGTTCTTCAAGAAATTCCTTGGTATTCATGAAATAGTCCCTAATAAGATTCCCATATTCATGACAATGTATGAATTTAAAGGGGACATGTTCATAATCTAGAGACTACTTCCAAATACTATCATGATAATAAATATCTATGGAGGCTGGAAGAGGTTGCGAGATATTCATGTAAACACCTACCCATTTTAAAAACCTATATTTCTTTGATAAAGTTTCCAATCATATTGCCAATTCCTTCAAGGGTTTCCTCCTCCAAATATTCCTTGGGAAGAGAAAAGAATCATACCCACACCATGGAAACAAGGAAGTCTTCCTTCTCTTGATTATACTACTCCTTCCAAAATCACATGAAGAACCTTACATTGTTAAAAAAAAATGAGCCTCCTTCAAAAAGTCTAGTTATGTCTTCCAAGCTGGAGAAATTGGTTGTGAAGAATCATTTTGCCTCTATCTCCAATTCTAGTTGACCTTGGATGTTCCATTTATTTTGGATCCACCCAAACAATGACTTTACAGAGGGCCATAGTATGAATTTTCAAATTAGAGTGTGATCGTGTATATATTGCATATATTCTTCGATATTTCTAGATCTATCCTCATATTCTGGATCTTGCAACAGTTTTGGAAAGAAACATCCTAGATTTCTAGCTTGCCAAGATGGACCCAACAGAGGTTTTGTTGTGAAGAAAAAAACCCCACTTGACCCGGGTACTCTATGAAAAGGATGTTGAAAATGAGGGAACTAAAGGAAATACCAGTGGATACAAAATCATTATGAACTCTCGAAACAATTTGGAAAAAAAGGGGGAAAATCCCCCTCTCACGGAGTTGAACATGGACGACACCCGAAAAATTTGCAGAGCAAAACCAACAACTGAGTTAAATTAAAAATTGTCTAAAAGTAAAAATAATAAAATAATATTATCTAGTATGAAGGGGATGTGGAATTTTGTCCATCCATCTGATAAATAAAAATAGATTGTCGAATAAATAAAAATGGAAATATTAATGTTTACCCTAAACAAAAATGAAAATAACTATATAGATAAAAAAAACTGCAATACAATTATCTCACGAGTTTAATAGTTCTTTTATCATATACTTTGAATTTGAATGGTTCATATATTTACCTTCAACATAAATTTTTACCACATAAAATTTCCAAATAAGATAAAATTTTAAACATATTTACTCTTTAGTAAAGCCAATACCATTTCTTAAATCAAAGTAAAAAGGTCAATTCAACACAAAAAATTGAAAATATTGCTCCAAAAATTTTTAGTATTTGTTTTAATTAATTATTTTTAAAATAAATATTTAAAAGGAAAACCATATCCTATGGATATATTAAAATCTCTAAAGACATAAATAATTGAAAGTTGTAATATTTGAATATTTTATTATCATGTCATGTAAAAAAACATCATTAAATCTAATATTAATATTGAAAGATTACTATCACTAATAATATTATTATTAAATTTAATATTAATATTACTAAATGTAATAACTTTGGTTTAATACAATATTAAATTTAACATAATATTAAATTTGTTATATTATAATATACATTAATATATCATGATACATATTAAATCTAGATATATATGGGAGGGAAGAACAAAGATATATAGTGATAGAGGTGGAGAGATAGAGGGATTGATAAAAAGGGATAGAAAAAGAGATTGAAAGGATGAGAGAGAGGACTTGAGAATGAGGAGGTGAGAGGTAGGGACAAGGAGATGGAGTTGGGAAGGAGAGAGAGGGAGGGAAGAATAAAGGCATAGAGAGAGAAAAGTGTTGAGAGAGAGAGGGAGTCACAAGGGAGAGATGGTGAGAGAGTGTGTATGTTTGGGGGTGAGATAGCGAGGCAAAGAAAGAGAGATGGAAAGAAGGGGGGAGATGGGATATTGACAAAGTTGGAGGGTAGAGAGAGAGGGGGGGGGGGGGGGTAGAGAGAGAGGGGGGGGTGGAGAGGAAGGAAGAGAATGAGGGCACGAAATTTAGGAGAGGTAAGAATAAAGAGACATAGAGAGAAAGGTGGAGAGAGAGGGAGAGAGAGGGAGTGATAATGGAGATGGAGAGAGAGGGAGCGAGGAGAGCAGGAGGGAATACAAATAGAAGGGGGAGAGAGGGATAGAAGGGGAAGAGAGAGAGAGGGAGAGGGGAAGAGAGAAAAAGATATAGATAGATATGGAGAAAGAGTGTATATTTTTTGGGGGTGATATAGAGAGATAAAAGAGAGACATAGGGAGATATAAATACACATGGAAGGTGAAGAGAGGGGAGAAGAGAGAGATAGAGAGAGGTAGATATAGGTATATATGGATACATAGAGCATGTATGTTTTGGAGGGGGGTGGTGATACATAAAGATAAAGAAGGAGATACAGAGGGATATATATATATATATGGAGGGGGAAGAGAGGGAAGAATATTTCTTGCACTAGATACATTGATTTCAATGTATATGGTGATTTCTAATCCTATTTGATTGTTTGAACTGAAGGAGATAAATTGAAAGAGAGGGGAGAGGAGAAATGCAGAGAGAGGAGAGGAGTGAGAGAGGGAGATAAGGGTAAGATAGAGAGAGCGAGACACAAATGGAGGGGGGGGGAGAGGGGGTGAGAGAGAAGGAGAGAGGGAGGGAGATAGTGACATGGTTAGAGAGAGAGATGGAGTTTGAAGGGGAGAGAGGGAGGGAAGAAGAAATACATAGAGAGAGAAAAGAGGAGAGAGAGAGGGGGAGTGACAAGGGAGAGATGGAGAGAGCGTGTATATGTTTGGGGTGAGGTAGAGAGAAAAATAAGGAGAGATTTAGGGAGATATATATATAGATAGAGGGGGAGAGGGAAGAAGATTCTTTGCACTAAATGCATTGATTTCAGTCTAGATGGTGATTTCCAATTTTATTTGATTGCTTGCACTAGATGCATTGATTTCAGTGTAGATGTTGATTTGTAATGATAGTTAATTTTTTGTACTAAATGCATTGATTTCAGTGTAGATGTCGATTTCTAAACTTATTTGATTGTTTGCACTATATGCATTGATTTCAGTGTATATGTTTTATAATTCTATTTGATTGCTTGTGTTATATGCATTGATTTCAGTGTAGATGTTGATTTCTAATTCTATTTGATTGCATGAACTAGATACATTGATTTCAGTGTAGATGTTGATTTCTAATTATATTTGATTGTTTACAGTGGATGCATTTATTTTAGTGTATATGTTTATTTATAATACTATTTGATTTATTGCATTAGATGCATTAATTTAAGCACATGTGTTCTTTTCTAATCCTATTTGATTGCTTGCATTAGATGCATTGGTTTCAATGTAGATGTTTTTTCTAATTCCATTTGAGTGCTTGCATTAGATGCATTGATTTCAGTGTAGAAGCTGATTTCTGATTTCATGTATCTGGATGTATGATGGTTTATTAATTTTAAAGTGATTGGATTAGCAATGTGATTGATATCAATGTAAGCACAAAAAAATTATTTCCATTGTGCATTGATTTTTGTGTTATAGGAATTCAACCTATTAATACTAGAGATCAAGAGAGAGAAGGTATGATGTTTACTACAATCAATTTGAGTTAAATATTTGAATGGTTTATGATTTCAACTTCCCTTTTCATATAATCGATATAAAAATATGACAAAACTAACATGGGTGATAGTAAGAATAATAGAAGAAAACAGTTTGACATTGATCATACTTAAGACTATTTGTAATTGACTACACTCTTATTATTCACATTATTGATCATAATGAAGACTATTTGTAATTGACTACATTCTTATTATTCACGTTATTGATCATAATGAAGACTATTTGTAATTGACTAAATTCTTATTATTCACATTTTTTTCCATTCAACACTATTACATTGTCACTCTACATTCAAAATTTTTATTTCATCATTAAAGTTATTAACATTAGCTATCATGTCTCTAAGGTAACTGATCAAATGAAAAATCAAAACTACTATTCAAGATATATTTAGTAATACCTAGAGGGACACTATTAAGAATTAATTAATTGTCAAAAGTTGTGATACCTAAAATTAAATGAAATAGATGTGCAATATTAATCCTGGTGCTAACTATTGACAAGATTGTCTCCCTTATTCATCACCAACTAATTACTAGTAGGCAATTACATACACAGATAGAAATATAATATAACAACTGTAACATTCACAAACATTACCATCCAAATCCAAACACATAAAACACTCAAAGCTTTCAAACACAACACACACAAACCATAATGTAAATTTCAAAGTATGAAATTTATCTTTAACATATACATAATAATGATAATCTAAAACTGTGATATTGCTTCCCTCACCTTGAACCAAGCTAGATCCATCTAACTCCGGATCTATTATGCGCCGAGAGAGATCAAATCCCTTGAGGTGCAAACCTTTCTTCAATTGAAGAAAGGTTTGCAGCTCGAGAGATTTAATCCTCTGTCTCAAGACATGATAGATCCGAGTTACATAAATCTAGTCTAATTTATTATCATTAATAATTAATATTGTAAATTTAAACTATCAAATTGAATAAGAAAATCAAAATTTCACTTTCAAATTAGTTATAAATAACTACATAACAATTTTATTCACAAATTGCCATGTTCTTCCTATGAAACAAAAACAAAAATTCACTTTCAAATTTTTTACTTTTAAAATAAAATAGCCATTGGATGGTTGGTTTCTGCACAAATGAACATGTTCTTTCATGGACATGGTCAGGTATTAAATAGGTTGACCAGGAATCAGTAAAATTGGTGCAGGAATTTCGATATTAAATGGGTTGACCAGGAATCAGTAAAATTGGTGCAGGAATAACCAAGTGCTCTGCCTTGGACGTGGTCAAATATTAAATGGTTTGACCAGGAATCAGTAAAATTGGTGCAGGAATTAAGTTATTAAATGGGTTGACCAGGAATTAGTAAAATTGGTGCAGGAATAACCAAGTGTTCTGCCTTCTCAAATTCTTCCATGCATCGATATTGTCTCGTTTGTCAGCGACATTGTATGGTGTCTCTTTTTTTTTTTTAATAAGCAAATCACTGTCAGTTTTATTATTGATTACTGAGTACATTCAATTATAACTTGTGTATTTAAGAAAAAAAAATATTATATAGACTATTTTCTAGGGCAAATATTAATGGAAAATATTAAGTATCATGTGTTAAACTAATGATTGGATCAATAAATTTTCATTTTTTCCATTGCCATGTATTATGGATGATGAATTTTCATTTTTTCTATTGCCATGCACTTAGCCAATGACTCTCTTAGTACTTTTTGGTCCAATACATATTGAACCAATCATTGGTTTAGTGCTTAATGTTTAATATTGACAAATATTAAGCACCATACACTAAGCTAATGATTGCAAGTATTTTATGGAGTTGTATCTATTGCTTTTTTGGAGTTTCAGGTGCCAGAATCCGATGAAAATATTTGAGGTAAAATCTTGATTTCTATTATTCAAACTGGTCTTTTCACTATATATATATATATATATATATATTCAGCACCCTAAAAAACCCCTAGGGCACTTCGATTGTGCAATGTTACCCATCAAACTTCTGTTTTGAATAAATTCTTGCCGTATTTTAGAGAAATTAGACCGGAAAAACTACAGAAAAAGCCTTCAAAAAGTCGCACAAAAGACTACTCGGTATTTTATCAGCTTTATCTTAGTATATGACTTGAGAGGACATTAAATATATTAATTAATTAGACATACTTTTAATCTATTTACATTTCAATTGAAAATAAAATAAAATAAAACAAGTTCAAAATTATGTTATGGAAAAAATTGCATAAAAATTTGTAATTTACATTGATCAATGTTAGCTAAACTAATATTGATTAATTGACAAATGGAATAATCTTGTTTTTGGGAAGAACTAATAAATTGAAATGTGAAGTGGATAAATAAACTTGGATAACTTTTGGTGGGTAGTAAGCACTAGTAAATCTACATATTTATATTTTATTCCTATATAAGTGTTGAGGAAAACATAAATTATAGTGAGAAGTAATTCGTGGGAAATATAGTTATTTGCATCTTATTCTTATTCATTTTTTAATGCAAATATTTGCTTAAATTATGGTGGGAAATAACTGATAGTAAATGTGTTATTTACTTCCTTCAAAAGTTAAGAACAAAAATTCACTATACAAATATCTAAAAATAATGCATGAATATTGCAAACGTATCCATAAATTATGGCATAAAATATGTAAGGTAGTTTCCCATGTGGCATTATCTTTTGTAAAGGTTCCAATAAAACTTTATGGTCCAATCTAATGTTTGAAAATTAGCTTTTTTATTTTAATAATATTCAAAAATTAATACTTCTTTTTCAAAATTAAATAGTATAAATTGCATTGTGATATTAAACTAATAATACTCAACAAACAAATCAATTTCAGGTATTTGGCTTTGTGATCCATAAATTGTGTATAAGAATTTTTGGTGAAAATCACATGTAAGAAAATTTTGTCTATGGGTTTCGAACCAGCGAGTGGTTCATCATCAGGACAGCTCCAACTAGCCGTTGAAAAAAACTACTAGTTTGACTGTAATAAGAAAATTAATGAATTTTTTAAATTTAAATTCTATTATATTTTTTAAATTTAATTATATTTTAATTTCAATTTGACTATATTTGAATATAATCTAATATTAATTTTTTTTCAATAATTTAATATTAATACTATTTTAATATAATTTAATATTTTTATTATTTTAATACTTTAATTTATATGTTAGGTAATTAAAATTCATTAATTATTAAAATTCATTAATAGTTAAAAATAAAATAAAATTAAAATTAAATAAATAAATAATATTAATATTAATTCATTAATTAATAAATTTAATATTACTAAATAGGTAATTTTCAAATTAAATCATAAGGATAATTTACTAATAATGAAAATCATACTAATAACAATTAAAATAATAATAAAAAATGAACATGTAGGGAGAGAGGAACTAGGAATAAGAGAAGAGGGAACGACCAGAGGGAGCAAAGGGGAAGGGGGAAAAAACAACTAAGAGTGAAGGGCGGGAATCCAACATCTACTAACACTCCACCCATCATCTTTGTTTAGGTTAACCGACCTCTTTTCGATTTCTAAGGCTTCCCTCAACTTTCAGTGGTGGAAATGGTCAATCCTCGCAATAACCTTAGTATCTTCAATACAAATGTGATGATTTTTTTTTCAACATGCTCTGCTAAAGCAGAGGCCCGAGATCTACCATGTCTAAGGTCAGCGACATGTTCATGAATTCTTTGATTAATTTATCGACTCGTTTCATCGATACATATCCTTGTGATCTGTTATCTGGAGTTCACCTTCCATTTATCCAAGGTACTACTAATAAAATCACTAGGATCTTGAAGAGACATAATGTATCTTCAACTATCAAGCCTCTCCGCACCATTCGTAGTTCACTTAGATTGGTTAAGGACCCGATCTGCCCAAAGGATGGTAAGGGGGTTTACCTGATTCTGTGTTTGTGTGGGACACCTTACATAGGTGAAACGGGTCGATCAATTGATCAAAGAATTCATGAACATGTCGTTGACCTTAGACATGGTAGATCTCAGTCCTCTGCTTTAGTAGAGCATGCTGAAAAAACAAATCATCACATTTTTATTGAAGACATCGAGGTTATTGCGAGGATTGACCATTTGCACCACCGAAAGTTGAGGGAAGCCTTGGAAATCGAAAAGAGGCCAGTTAACCTAATCGAGATGATGGGTGGAGTGTTAGCAAATGTTGGATTCTTACCCCTCACTCTTAGTTTTTTTTCCCCCTTCCCCTTTTCTCCCTCTAGTCGTTCCCTCTTCTCTCGTTCCTGGTTCCTCTCTCCCTATCTATTCAGTTTGTTTTATTATGTTATTATTATTAGTATGACTTTTATTATTAGTATTATCCTTATGATTTAATTTCAAAATTACCTATTTAGTAAAATTAAATTTATTAAATCCCCGATGCGGGTGAATATTAAAGGCGGGCATACGGCGAGTCCAATGCATGACACATGGCTCAGCCACATGGTCACACATGGGCTCAAGCTGCGGGCATTAAAACCTGCTAACTGCATTCAACAAGGCTTCATTAATTTGCTCGTCAGTTGATGCAGCCACCACCCTTTCAAAATGCCTCCACGCTGCAACATTCCTCCATCACCTTCAAGCTGTATCTGACCTCTGTGATCTCTGATCCGAGCTCTAGAATGCCCACAGGGAGGCGATGTAGCCTCTATTGTTGTATTGTTCTCACCCTCGACCACCACATCTCCCATAGCTTCCACTGCAACCTTAATTTTGATTTATAGCCTTCGGATCCTCAAACCTCTATCCCTTTGGCTCTTCAGTCCCCTGTTCCTTCGACTCTACTCTCTCAGGCCATCACCATCACCTCCACCAACTCCACTATGCCTAGACACCACCGGATGTGATGTCGCCGTGGTAGTGGGCGTGTACAGGCGTCTCGACCTCCGCTTTCCCGCCGCTTTGAGTTTTCGTCTCCATCTCTTGAGGATTCCTATGGCTGCTATCCTACAACTTGTAACAGTAGAGGTCATGATCTGGCTTCAAGGCGGTCTAGCTCCAAAACTCCTGTTCGCACTTCAGGGTTGAGCCACCCCACCAGTCTCTCCTCCTCGCCTCTGCCAAATTTGGAGACGCTGCCCTCTCCGTCCACCATGCACTCTGCACATTTCCACTACAACTGCACCTTGGACCGCCCTCGTATCATGGCCACCATCTCCATCAGCTTCAAGGAGGAAGCATCCCCTATCGACAACCTTCGCCCCAAGAAAATGCTCAGAAAATCCACAACTGACTCGGAGCCTCAGCCACCTTCACGTAAATATGAAGCTCTCCCCATCATTCATGGCGCCCCCTCTTCTAGCAGCAAAGGTAAGGATAGCAGTGGCAGTGGTAGCAGTGGCAGTGGCAGCAGCAACAGGGACTGGTCTGTTGACGATGATGGCAAGGGTAGTGCACGGACCACCCTTACTCCGGAACATGATGTGTCTCATGATAAGATGACTGACGACTCATCTGAGGAGTACAGGTGCCTAATTGTGGAGGAGCCACCACCCCCACGCAATGACACCTAGCTTTTACAGGTTTCTTTTTAGTTCGGGTCTCTTTTTCTGGATTACTATGTCTCTCTTGGATATTTTTGTAATTTTCTTCTATCTCTTATATGAAGCTAGTTTCCCCGTCGTGGGAAGCTGTAGTAAGACTGGTTTGACTGGTTTCCCCTTCTGGGGCAGTCACTATTTTGTTCTTTTGGCTTATAATGCTTCTGGAATTGGCTAGTCCGGCAATTCCAGAGGCAAGACACTCCATGTACTATATGTTATATTAATAGAATTTAGACTTACTTAGAAAAGAAAATATATTAAATTTATTAATTAATGAATTAATATTAATATTATTTATTTATTTTCTTATTTATTATTATTATTATTTATTTATTTATTGTTATTATTTTTTTAACTATTAATGAATTTTAATTATATAACATATAAATTAAAGTATCAAAATAAAAAAATATTAAATTATATTAAAGCAGTATTAATATTAAATTATTGAAAAAGTTTTTATATTAGATTATATTCAAATATAGTCAAATTGAAATTAAAATATAATTAAATTAAAAAATTATAATAGAATTTAAATTAAAAAAAATTATTTAATTTTCTCATTCCAGTCAAACTAGTCGTTTTTTTCAACGGCTAGTTGTAGTTGTTCCTATCTATTTAAACAGGTTTCTTGATCAAGTTTCTCATCTTGTCCTAATGATGAACCACATTGGCTAGTTCGAAACGCGTCGACAAAATTTTCTTATATGTGATATACACCAAAAATTCTTATACACAAACAAATCAATTGTCAATATCTTATTCCAAAACAAACGTTTTATTATTTAATGTCATAAATTATTATTATTAAAAAATAAAATAAAATAAATTAAAATTATTTTTCTCATAAATATAAGTAGTTCTTTTATTTTTTCACGTGTTCATATTTTTGTATGTTGTGAAAGGATTTTATAATTTTACCTCCTTGAAATGAAGCATGATATAATAATAATAATAATAATAATAATAAAGTAAATTTTGAATTAAAAAAAAGTTTGTAATTTTGTTTTTATTATTAAAATTATAAACATTTTTTTTGTCAAAAACTTCGTAATATACATCTCACATTAAAATAAATTTAAATAATAATAATAAGTCATATAAATAATCATGATATTTAATCTATACTTTTTTTTAATAAGGTTAGTTTAAGATTATATTACCTCAAAATATTTTCATACAAAACTAGATATCGTTGTTTAAACTGAGGTACTGAAAGTTGATAAAAGTCTAGGTATATCAAAATATAAATAAATATTACTATTGAATATATAATTGTTGAAATAAACTATTTTTTTGAAAGTAAAAGACATGAACCAAGAGGTTGAATAATGTTGAGAAGTGTAGCAAGAAAATCTCAATTTGACTTTGCCTTGGTCAATTGAGAAAATTCGAATTTCCACATCAATAAACAACTTGGAGACAATTAACTTGTCTGACATGGCTCTTGTCACTCACTTTACTCAGTAAAATCGAGTTAGAGGGCTTGGAGTTTAGTTAAGCGTGTGTGATTCCTAATTTGTAGCAACCAAGTTCAGTTATTTATAGTTGTATTTAGTTAAACTAGTTCTAATTGTTGATAGAACTAACGGAAGGTCAGTTGTGCAATAGAAAGACAGTATAACTTAGTGATCATCTAGTTAACTGATCATTTAGCTCAAAATAGATAATGCATGCAGAGAATTCGAGTTTCCCACCCGTGGGGGTGATTCCAAGGCACTATAACATTAGTTGTAGACTATTATGGAGTGTACAGGTGTTGCATGCAACCAGATGATGAACCTTGGGAATTGTGCAATGAATTGGAGGAAAATTCCTAAATAATAGGGGCTTAATTCCTGAGGATTTGCGCAAGGAAATAGGGGCTCAAGTTGAGGAAAAAATTGAATAAGTCTGGGCCAAAGCTACTCATTGAGCAGAGAGATAGGTTATTCACTTGCAGGTTGAGCTCAAACTGAGCTAGAAATTGTAATACATATCTATTCATTTGATTAATAGAAAGAGGATTGAGCGGTTTTTCCCAATTAGGTTCCCCTAGAAAAATACTATGCATGTGTGTTATTTCTTATTTCATTTATGAGATTGTTTCTCGAAATTGTGAATTGAATTCCGCATATTAGTAGAGTATAATTGTGTCTCTTGATTTAGATTAAAATTTCTTAAGTAGTTGCAATTCTATCACCAAATTTCTACATGGTATTAGAGTAGGATTCACATTAGAGTAGGAATTTCAAAGTTGTTTCTTAGGAGGTTTGAATTTGCAGCTTTAATGTAGCATGATCTCTTCAGAATTGGGAAAATGACCTTAAACGCGATGAGATTAGAGTATGCTTTGGAAGGAAGCTCGAATTTCATTGGATGGAAGGATCACATGGAGGTGGTGCTTGCATTAGAGAACTTTTGTGGTCTAAAATGGGCCTCCTAAGAAAAATGTACAACCAGATTAAACTTTATAAGAACCAATAGGATTTAAGATGATGATGTCAACCATGGGGGATTATTCACCATTTTTGGGGTAAAAAAAGTAAAAAGATTAAAAAATAATAAAATAATAAAACTATTTTTTCAATTTACATTTTCAACTTATCTCTCTAAGGTTTTACTCAAATTTTGAGAGGGAGTACTCGTTGGATGAAAAATTTAATTCCTCATCCAAGGAGTACCTATGATGCGTACTTTCGATGGACGCCACTACATGAAAACTGAGAAATACATGAAAAAACGTGATTGCAATCACATTTTTCATGTATTTCTCATTTTTTATGTAGCAGGGTCTATTAAAAGTATGAAACATGGGTTCTCCTTAGATGAGGAATCAAATTCTGCATCCAACGAGTGTTTCCGCTCAAAATTTGAGTAAACCAATATGGAGATAAGTTGAAAATACGAGTTGAAAAAGTAGTTTTTTATTTTTTCCCTCTAAAATTTGATGATGTAATCTAATATTATTTGATTATTTTCACTATTATTTTATAATTTCCTTAGGAGGCCCATTTTAGACATCAAAATTCCCCTAGTGATGGCAACAAATTTCTAGAATATGTGAATACAAACATTGCAAAACCAACATCAGTAGATGCCCATAACCTAGCCCAAGGGAGGAAATATGTATCCAAGGTGAGGATAATAATATTGGAGGGACTGCAAGAGAACATTGTCTAAAACCTCCATGGGAAATAAAATCCTTTCGCATTGTGGAAAGAACTAATAGATCTATTCTAGAATAGTAGTGACCATAGAAAAGTGGCCCTCAAAGACAAACTTTGAAATATTAAGATGCAAAAGGATGATACTATTTCGTAGTATCTTAGCAGATTTACCCAAGTTCATTATGAGCTTGGAGGGGTTGGTGTGAATGTTGCAGAAGATGACATGGTGATCCTAGCTCTTCTATTCCTTCCCAAAAACTGGCATAACTACCGGGACTTGGTGAGTGGGAGGGGAAATTTACTAAATTGGGAAATTTTGTGGTTTGATTTGGTTCAAGAAGAGTACAAGAGAAATACCAGAGGTGGAGTGACATCCACAGAAGCGGAAGAGGACTTTTATCTAGTTGGAAAAGGATTGAAGGCCAAAGGAAATAAGTCCTAAGGAGAGGTTGAATCCAACCAAGGGGGAAAGAAGAATGACTTTTCCAAAATAAAATTCTTTAATTGTCATGAATTCGAGCACTATGCTACAAGGTGTCCACACAAAATTTTTAGCAAGTAGAGTAATAGGTGAAGCATTGGCTTCATAATTCGAGTTATTCTTCACCCTGATCACATGAATGGGCAACAATGTGATGGGGAGTATGTGGTACTTAGATTTAGGTGCCTCGCTCCACATGGCAGGGTGTAGGGAGCCTTTCAGTGACCTGGAAGAGAAATATCTCCAGATGCATATTGAATTTGGGGACAATGGAAAGTACAGTGCTACCAGGATTGGAACAATAACATTTAAGAGTGAGTAAGGTCCCCTATTCGCCTCAAAGATGTTATGTTTGTACCAGTTTTGAAGAAGAACCTCATCTCTGTAGCTGTTTTGGAAAAATGTAGCTATGATACGATATTCAGTAAGGGGAAAGCTTTTATGAGACATAGATACCAAGAAATATAAGTAGATAAAAGTCAAAGTGAGAAACCTCTACAAACTAGAGGTATATTTTTCCATGCATGCATTTATACCTCCAGGAGTGAGGTGGGGCAATGTAGATCCTTAGTCCCAAAATTACATAAAATTGGGTACGATCCATGAGGTGTTCTCCTCATGGATCATTACCTTTCTAAAAGTGCCCATAGTATTCAATAATAATAGGATTAGTGTGATTCAGATACCGAGGAGTGAAGAGGAGTGTTGAAAGCAGAGTTGGAGGCTTAGTAGTAGAGTAAAAAACAACACAATTTTCCTAGTAGACAATAGTACACACAGGTGATTCAATTTTTTTTTTCTTCTTTGTTGTAGTTGTTGTAGTAGTAGAAACAATAATGAGAGGTGTTGCTACAGTAAATTCCATAGGTGTATGATAGGGGTGGTGGAAAATCCCTTTCTTGCTAAGAGGGAGTGTTGAGAAGTGTAGCAAGAAAGTCTCAATTTGACTTTTGCTTGGTCAAATTGAGAAAAAATGATTTTCCACATCAACAAACAACTTGAAGGAAGTTAACCTGTGTGACATGGTTCTTGTCACTCATTTAACTCAATAAATTCAAGTTAGAGGGCTTGTAGTCCAGTTAAGCATGTGTGATTGCTAATTTGTAGCAATAAAGGCCAGTCAGTTCTAGTTGTATTCAGTTAAATTAGTTATAATAATTAACAGAACTAGTGGAAGGTCAATTGTGCAGTGGGACAACAATCTAACTCAGTGATCATTGATTTAACTGATCAATCATCTGAAAATAGCTAATGGATGTAGAGAATTCGAGTTCCCATGTTGTGGTGGAAATTCCAAGGTAATGTAACACCGATTGTATACTATTCTGGAGTTTCAAGGTGTTGCATGCAACCAGATGATCAACCTTGGGAATTGTGTAATCATTTGGAAGAAAATTCCTAAATAATAGGGTCCTAATTCCTCAGGATTTAGGTAAGGAAAAATGGGCTCAAGACGAGGAAGAATTTGACTAAGTTTGGGTTAGAGCTTCTCATTGAGAAGAGATATAGGTTATTCACTTGTAGGTTGAACTCAAATTGAGCTAGAAACTATAATACATCTCTACTCATCTGATTAATCCAAGGAGGATTGAGGGGCTTTTCCCAGTTTGGTTCCACTAGAGAAAATATCATGCATGTGTTTTATTTCTTATTGCATGTATGAGATCATTGTTGTAGATTTTGAAATGAATTCCACATATTAGTACAATATAATTGTGTCTTTTGATCTAGATTAAAATTTCTTGAGAAGTTGCAATTCTATCACCAAATTTATACAAATAAAACATAAAGAATACAATGAAATGCTTGGGCCGGATACTAGGTTCTTTTACTTGTTGGGGTTGGAGGTTTCAGGGGAGATTGAAGTTGGTCCTTCATGTGTGCTAAATGTGCATCCAAACTAAAAAGATAGGAATTTTGATGGCATTGGACTCACTGAATTTCATTAAGGAAGGATATAATGTCATTTCGGTCCTTTTTCTTCTTCTTTAGGATCCTACCCAAGAGTGTCTTAATTTTCTACTAGAGAGTAATGGAATTAAGATATTGGCTTCGTCATCCACTGGTATGTCCAGGTTTAGGAACCCAATTGGCTACTTCAAATTGGATTTCATAATTAGATTAAAATGTCAATAATTTGTGGTCAAGTATTCTAATTAGAATATTTCCTCTTGGATTTCCAGAGAATTGGAAGACTATAAAATGGTCGCAAATTTTGAGCTTGGGATTAAGCTCACGACCAACCTGAGGGCCTCTACCACCAAACCCCCTATGGCAACACATCCTTTGGTGGGGCATGGTATTCCTGGGTAGAACATGGCATAGTGAGGATGCCTGCTAATAGACAAAGAAACCAAGAAAACAATATGATACTATACTTACTAAAATGAACACAAATTTAATATGTGACCACTAGGGAAGTCTTGAGCGAATTCTAGAAAATTTCAATTGAGGACAAAAAAAGAGGGAGGACTCCGAGTAGGGTTTGATAGACATAACAAACCAAAGCCACAATTACTAGTGTACACCACCAAGAAACTTTGTAATTTATGAACCAAATTCCACCATGCAAAAGCTATCAAATTTAAATAGCTAAAGGAGTTGTAGAAATTGGATATAGAATGGATTAACGAGCAATTTTTGTCCCATTGAGGTTGTAAATGTTTCAGGTTTAGAATAGGTATTTTCTGGTTTCCTCCTACCACTGTTTTATATTTTGACATTTTCACCACCAACGTACCAAAGGTCACCTCCTCAATCGTTGTTGCTATGTTCCTTACATGGATGGTTGGCACCAAGTGTATGCAATGGAGGCCAACATCCTTGGAGTCAATACCACCATGTGCTAAAACTCTCACATAACCAATTTCATATGAGAGAGATCCCCCTTGTACCATAGATGAGTCACAAGAATTTCCGTAGGACACGAAGCTGTGAAAATAGATTTAAAATCCACAAAACCTATGTTGCAAGGAAAATATCTGACTTGCAAAGGAGGAATGCCATAGGAACTAGAGAAGAACACAAAGCCAATGTTACCAAGCTAAGAGCGCATAGAAATAATATCATTTTCCATATTAATGTGAAGGGAATGAATACCAATTAACACGTTGGTTGCAAGGGGTGGGATAACCATGCCATCCCCCCTCTTAAATGTTATGGGAGGCAATGGAATGGCGACCCCCCCCCCCCCCCCCCCCTCCCTCAGTTGACATGGATTCCAGCACCCTGATTAGGGAGATATTTTAGAACATATAGTTAATAAAATATAACAACTTAATATATTTAATTAATAAACATATAATTACAAATAAAACAATTCTAAATATAGAAATGTGCAATATATATAATATAAATAGTAGCTACAAATTAAGATCCATTTGACCCTATAAATTACAAAATGACTAATATTCTTAACCATAATAACTTCATATCTAAATTTAATTAATAATTATATATAAAAATTCAATATTTATAGTAATTTTTTTTATTATAAAAATTATAAATATGTAAAATAACACGTTGCATGTATATGTAACTATATGTATTAATAAGTCTTACTAAAATAAAAAATAAAAATGTTTCTACATGATGTGGAACTTATATAAATATAAATAATATTATCATGAAACAACATAGATCCATATTCACTCTGGATATACCAAGCACCAAGAGGAATCAAATGTCTCTAAGTGCAAACCTTCATCAAGTTTTGCACTAAAAAATAGGTTTATATTTTGAAATATTTGATCCCTCTCAACCCTTGGTACATCTAGAATTATGGATCTATTCTAGTAAATAATGGAGTTATGTTTATCGAAGGTTAGCAAGATGATACAACCACAAAAACTTCCACTAATTTATAGGATAATATCTATCAATATTAAAAGCATAAATGGAAACAATTCCAAATTAATAAAAAAAATATAAACTATAGCCTATTTGATATAGTGGGTTTGCAAAAATAAATAGCTAAATCAAATATAAACTTAAAAATAAAATATTTTAGTAAACTTATATATATATATATATATATATATATATATATATATATATATATATATATATATATAGGTGATGATTTTTCCAGGAAAGAAAGGTTTTTTTAGCATGATTTTGACTATAGCCTATTTGATATAGTGGGTTTGCAAAACTAAATAGATAAATCAAATATAAACTTAAAAATAAAATAATTGAGTAAACATATATATGTGTGTGTGTGTGTGTGTGTGTGTGTGTGTGCGTGTGTGTATGCGTAGCCTAAATAGGTGATGATTTTTCCGGGAAATAAAGGTTTTTTTCAGCACGACTTTGACTAAATTTGGTAGAAATTTTTGGAATCCAGGTTATGGTTATCAAGTTTCATAATTTTAGGCACTCTAAGGGTTCTTGAGGGTGCTGAATCCATTTCAAACTTAAAAAAAAACAATTAAAACACTCCCAATTTCATATTTTTTATTAAAAAAAATTCGCTATATTATGACGAGAAAATCATCATCTCGGAGAAATCATTGCCTGCTTAGACAAATCTGTTATATATATATATATATATATATACTTCTTTGCATATGTAACACCATCCTCCCACATTTACCTGAGCTACCCGGTCCACTGGGGTAAAAATGTGATGAGAGGCTACTATGATATAATTTGGTTCCCCATGTATAGTTAAGGAAGTGGAATCGACAAAACCAAACCAATATGACCTTTCACACATGCTACAGAACCTTCAGGAGTCAACCAACCCTTCCAGGTGTCCAACCTCTAAGGTAACTTGAAATTTCACTATTATGGTCCCTCAACTGCTCCCATGAAAAGGCATGCATGTGACTGAGGCCTTCCAGTTGCTCCCACAAAAAGGCATGCCAATGACTATGGACCTTTTAAGACAGTTCTGTGCCAGTGACCCTGGATTCTAAGCCAATTTTTTAGGGCTATTTCTCAAGACACTTCCCAAAACTCCATGAAACCTTCATAAATGAATGATAACAAGGGAACAAAGCTACTAATGCAGTCACTGATACAAGTAATTGATCTGATGCCTACTATCCATGATAGAAATCTCATCAAAAATGTCACAAACATGTAATCTATAGGTCATAAAAAAAGATCCGAGCACAGGGCTCTCATATTTATCTGAGAATCATTAATAAACATTAATCACTTATCACATTAGTTGAAATAACATCTATTAGGTCATATATTCATTGTACATTCATTTTCTATTAAAAACATGATGAGAGCCATACATCAATTCTATCATAAAACATGCTCATAACCAACATATAATCAACAAAAATAACAACGAGTTAACAACCATAAAATCCACATATAAGCCAACATATTTACACATGAAATGCAAAGGAGAAGAAGCTCTTGTTAATGAATGCAAAAGCCAAACTGTTATGGGACTTCCACGAACCACCCTAACATAGATTGGTTGAACCAAATATTTCTTTCATCCAATCACCCCCATGCCATATTCCAAGCATGAATGTGGGACTCAAAATCAAACCAACCTAGGTTTCCTCAAGCTTTACCGCAATCCCCACTGGGTCACTAGGCCCTAAACAAGCATGGGTGCCACCTGATTTCTCCACCTACACCATGAAGAATTTTCCTAACTCCTAGTCTCTATGCTTTATTGCATATCCTAGTATTCATTGCTCGAGGATTCCTAGGCCTAATCGAGACTCCAACTATCACCATTTATGAATAATTTGTTGTCCTTGATAACAACCTACTTGATTATTTATCTTTTCATGATAACCTACTTGATGCAGATATCAACAAGATAAGTCTACATGTGTTGATCAAAGGCATAACAGTTCAAAGATAGAATAATAATGAAATTGATGTTTTGAGAGGTACATGCGGGTTTTGTGAAGAAAATCACCGTACATACACGGGCATGAAGAAGAAAAGACAAGTACAATTTCCACACCATGGTATTCTAAATATCAAGGGTCTTTACCATGGTATTGGCCCATAGTGTTGATCCCAACAACAAATATTTGATCCTACCAAACAATACCATCATCAGTAGTGTGGTTTTGACCTATAGTATTGGCTAAGGCCTAATATATATAAGGAGATGAAGATCAATGTGTTTTTAGTGTGTAAGTGATGAATATTTGATGAACAGATAGATCTGAATCAAGTATGCATGTAATGGGCTATTGTTTGATATGAAACTAATTATGCACTCTAGAATTTGATGATGGATTAGATCCAATATATCTGAAATGACTATACTGATAATGGATTGGTTTGATCCGTGATATTTATGTCTGACACATTTTTATTATGTATGTCGAGAGATGGGTTTGTTCTGAAGGTCTGGTTTGTGGCAAAGGTATAAGATAATAATCCCATATTTGTATGCAAGTTTGATAACCTAAAAGGCACGTGTATATGGAGGTTTGATAACCTGAAATGCATGTACATATGCGGGTTTCATGTTGGTAAGTCACATGTCGATTCTACACCTTGGACATATCTTCACATGGGTTTGATTCCTAAAGAGTGCATATACATGTGGAAGTGTTTTGTAAAAAAATGTATATAAGCTATGGTTTTACTAAATATGATGTTTGATCAGTCTAACAATACATGTTGTGTTTTTGTCGCCTGTCAATGAAGTCTTCATGTTGATCTGGGTTTAATAGTGATAGTTGAAGTTGAATTGATTGAGGATTGATATGTTGAAGAGTTATGATGCTACTAGATATATGTGATTGAAGATCAATGATGGTTCTGTGATTATTTTAGAATGGTTCAGTAGTTTTGTGTGTGACTCAATGTTTATTTCAGAATGACAGTGATTTAGTTTCAGGGTTCAGTGTTTTGAGATCTGTACCTAGGTATGTTTCAGGGAAGTCACATATACACGCGAATTTACTAAAGTAAAGTAGCGTATATATTCTGGCATTTTATTGATTAGGGTTTTCAGTTGGTTCAATAAGTTTATGCAGTGTCTATGTTTAGTGTTTGTATTCTAGTTATAATGATCTAACTGCTTTGATTGTTTGAGAATAAGTCGATTGATTTGGGTCTCAGTTCGTTTAATGATTGGTTGATTCAATTAGTTTAGTGATTGGGTGATTTGTTACAGTGATCAGTTTCAGTTTTGATATTTGGAATTGGGATTAAATGATGGTAGTGGGTCTAGTCTGAAAATTTGATGAAACATGGCCTACAAGTTGTGATGTTTTGAATCAGGGAGTCGGAGCTCCTTTCCAATGGGTACTAGAGAACGAGAGAAGGTTGTATCCTTCTACAAGTGGGTTCTTGCATGCTGGTATAAGTCTGCGCCAGTACAGGACTGTAAGTATTATGTCATCATAATAAAAAGGAGACATATATGACAACAACGATGGTTTTCTCCCACAATGAGCTTCCACCTAAAAATAATGGTGTTAATATGTGTTGCTTATGTGCGACTCTTTATTATTTTCTTACTGCACATGGTTATAGTATATCTAATGCTGATGAAGTACTAACATACTCGTTCGAGATAAAATTGACTGAAAATTAATTTGACTGGATATATGCTAGTTGTCTACATTAAAGTGGCGTACATACATAGGTTTACTTTATAATATTCACGTACATATGAAGGCTTAATATATAATAGTCCCACACATAAATTAGAATAAGAAAATTAAATCAAGTTTTTAAATACTAATTCACCCCTCCCTCTCAGTATTTTTCCTAATAATTGGTATCAGAGAAGGTCCTTCAGAAGAAGCTTGATAAATCAAGAGGGGAAAACATCTATCATGCCACCATTGTTCAATGGAACCAATCTAGTTTTCTGGAAGGTAAGAATAAGAGCTTACTTACAGTCACTTGGAGCATATGTATGGGGAATTGTTGAAGGAGGCTATCAATATCCATCCTCCATCCCCATAGATGAAGCATAAAAGAAGAAATACGAGACCATTGAAAAGGTTGCAAATTCTCTATTAGGAAGCTTGTAAGAATCATAATTTTCAAAATTCATGCAGCTGAATACAACAATGACTATATGGGACAATATCATCCAAAGCTATGAAGGTGAAACCAAGGTAAAAAGTGCCAAACTTCAAACCCTTAGAATTCAATATGAAACTCTCAGAATGCACAATGATGAAAGTATCACAATTTATTTCTTAGGATAGATAATATTGTGAATTCTATGAGAAATATTGGTGAAGAAATCAAATAATCATCACTGGCTAAAAAAATATTAAGGTTTCTAACCCACAAATTTGATTTGAAATTTTCTTCTACATAATAAATTCAGAACTTGAAGAACATTACTGTTGAGAAGCTTCATGGGATTATAACATCATATGAAATGAGAAAAGTGGGTCCCTCAGATATTAGAGAACTTGCATTCAAAGCTACTGCAAAAGGAAATGAAAAGGAAGAACGAGGTTATGTATAGGAAGAATAAGAGGAAAACTTCGTAAAGAAACTCCAAGCGGGTACTAGAAGATTCATTGATAAGCTTCCCTTCAAGTGTTTTTCCTGTGGTAGATTTGGTACTCACGCTGCTAAGTGTCCCTATAGATACCATGAGAAAGGGAAAGAAGCTGCAAAAATAAATAGGATAAGGTTTGAAAACAAGAGAAATTTTTATACACATGAAGATAATGATGGGTTTTCAAATGGTGAAGAAGGTGAGTCTCATCAAGAATATCAATTACTTATGGAATTTGAAGATATAAGTATTAATGAGTCTGATGATAATTTCATGGATTCCCTAGAGGAAAATGATATTTTTATTTAAGAGATAACTCATTTTAATATTTTTGGAAGAAGCTAAATTAGCAAAAGAAAATTTGAAGAAACAATTCTATAATATCCCTTTTTAGGGATAGCTAGCAATCCATGGCTGGAAAATGCATTTTCCAGAAATGTAGGCAGCAGGATTTGATACCAAGACCTAGATCACTTAGACCAATGTTTCTAAGACCAAGATCCAAGGATTGGGATCAAATAAATCCTTCCAGGGTGGTGATACAAGCCTCCCACACCTATTTTCCTTCAATAATTTCCCGAAGAATGGGGCTCCAACAATTTATGAACATACAATGGATTGTTTGCGTTATTTTTCTGAGCTTGCTTATGAGAAGAAGTAAATAGCCAAAATATATGATTACAACAGTAAAATAAATGTAATGACTTGAGATATCAGTCATTCAATCAATACATGACAAGCCTCTCATCACTTGCATGATAAACATGAAGAACATTGCTATATGAAATAAGCCCTAGGCTATGACTGCGTTGTCTATAAAAGGAACTGCTTCATAAATGTCAATAATACATGGATGTGGCAATATGAAGCTCAAATAAAGTGGGGGAGCATGATCTCAACCCCTGAAAATACAATACATCAATCCTCTAGAAGGATTGGCTGAAATACAAGAAAAATGGCATTCCTGCAGAAATGCCGGAGTTGCTGGGTAGCAGCAGCAAATCAAGAACTGGAAATGGATGGATAAGGCTGAAATGGCTGAATCAAATGAATAACCCTCGTCCAATGGAAATCTGAAGTGAAAGGCTGATCCCTTCACCTGAGATCTCACCCTCCAACTATCTGCTAATCCCTCACAACAAATGCTCTCCAAGAATAACGTTGTCTAAGGGAGGGAATGTGCTGCATATGATGGAAAGTGGTTGGCCTGGTGCCAAATATGGTGGAATAATCTCATAAACCTCCTTTTTTGATCTCCCAAAGGGATGGAAGCTCACTCCTCTGAAAAACTAGCCAAGGATGGTGTTGTAGAAAACCTCCCCAGCAACACCCAGCAACACTGCACAATCTCCAACTGAAACTGCGCTGATGAAGATGGATGATACTTGACCTCAATGTTTGAATATGGGGAATGGAGTTCAATCCTCAAAGAGCTACTCAAGAAGGAGAGGAAATCCTAAACAGGAATTCCCTCGGCAATTCTTGCTAAACAACAAGAGACTGCAGCAAGTCCAAAGGACCAAAGATGAATAATACTCAAGATGATTTACAATGGCTACATTGCCCTCCTTTTAAACAATGTGATATCCCTCTCCATGGAACCCACTCATTAGGTTTTCCTTCCTCTAGAATCTTCCCTCCTTATCGCACTGCGCTAGCCCACATTGTGCTCTCCACCTCATGCCACTGCGTTATTTGACTTGGTCAAACTTGACCTAGTCGTCTTGCAAAAGCCCCTTTTCACACATGGAGATGTGAAATCCAGCTCTATAAGTGATCCTCCTTCACACTATGAGGATTTTTATTCACTATTCATGAAATGAATGGGTCTCCTACCCATTTTATTTATCTCCTATGTGAAAATGGCAAAAATTAATGTTCCATAAAAATTGGGAACATTACAGTCCTCCCCTCTCAAAGATTGCTTGTCCTCAAGAAAGTGTAAGGAAAGAATGATAAATTTTCCCTTACTCTCCATGTAGCATCGTTGCATGATGAAATCCTCTAATAAAAGGATTCCATATCATCAATCAAGTGTCCAAGTTGTCCCTCCAACATATGCAATCCAACTTTTGGTGAACATCCCCAAATAGCTGTCATGTAGAAACAATTATCCATGAAGGAAACAATGGGCTGTCTAAGGGCCTCCTTGATGCATGAGATATGATATATAATGGGACTCATAATCCCCATATGAATCTCCCATCCCCAAGCAATCATCCATACAACATAAGTTGCTTCCTAACATGGCAACTCACAGAAATCTCCCTCCACCTTGAGCTCTAGAAATGAAGGTGGGATGCAAATATGAATATGGAAAGCCTCATAGCTTGCCCCATGTTGTCATTCTCTCCACTTATGATAAGTGTAGTGTGTGTGCTGATCATCGGCTGCTAAATTATTGCCCTCAAGTGGCAAAATGAAGAGAAATCCTCCAAGGATTTCTCCTCCATCAATGATAATCCGCCTGACCCAACACATTTCATCCATGATGAGTAGGACATGATAATCATAGATTACCCCAATGACATGTTTTCTATAGGTTATACCATTTTCAGCAAGGTACAAACAATTTCTCATAGGGCTACAATGCAACTTCATCCACTGCAGCTGCAGAAAATAACATGGCAAGTACTGTACAGAAAATATAACCTATACTACTGAATAGGTTATAGATGAGTGAATCAGCAATACAAAATCAAACACATGCCCATATACATACAATGGATGGATATCATCATCAAACTCATGGCCCACCTCAAAATAAGGCAAATAAGTGGTTGTGGTGGCCATGTCTCTCCTCATGTTCCCCTTAGAACATGCCATGCAAAAACTATAAGAATCATCTTCCCTCGAGGACACACTAAATTCATGTGTCAATATTCTGATCATGCTTCCAATAATATGGAAAATATCAGCAAATGGAAACATGCTTGTCATTAAAATAGAGGAATTACTGATGGTTTCATATGGTGCTGGAAAGTACCAATAGTCTCCCAAGGGTGCATAATGCAGTTTTGCAAACTGTTGCTCAAGAAATGTACAAGGAAAAATGTTTTGAAATACAATGCTAAACATATGAATTAGCTGAACATGTGTAGAATGGAAAAAAATTTGCCCAAGGCCATGTAAAATATGGTTGTCTCCATCATATGGTTTGGCCCAACCTTTCTCATGGAGCAACTTGAAAAATCTACCCCTTTGAGGAGCCATGCACTGCAACATAATGGTAAGAGTATGTAAATCAGCAAATGTAAACACAAGGTTCTTACCATAGGCTGGAAGTAAGATGATATATGGATCCATGTATATGACCCTACTCCCAAGTGCCAGCACTGTGAGCTCATGCAAAAAGGCTCTTGCCCATGCCAGTCTTTGTTTCTTGGCATGCTCCTTGTCAAGAACACTTTTGGTGATGTTGCTGCAAATGTGAAGCTTTTCCCAAGATGGAAATGCCTCCCAAGGGTTCATCTCCTCCTTGAACCCTTTGTACAACGCAGTGCAATCATGGTGCTCTAGAATAGAAATGTGTGTAGATCCTTGGACCTCTACATGTGAGTTTCCACATTCCTTTAAATTATTTGCTGAAATGAAAAGTGGAACTTCACTCATACCTTGGTGGATCTTGGGATATTCTTGTGTGGCTGTAGTATTTATCTCCTCCAATGTAATGGCTTCCCCATTCAAAGATATAGAAGGCTGCTTTTCCAAGGCTGTAGCAGTGTTGGTGCAATCCTCCTCCCATGGTGGTGTGAGTCCTTCCTCCTTTGTTCTTTCTCCATCAAAGGTTTTGATTAACCCTTGAGTAAATTTTGCAAAAGAGCTCACCCTTGAGTGGACCAAGGGTTTGAACCACAAAACAAAGGCTTCATCCTCCATGTGCAGCCCTACAATCTCCACTGCTTCTTTCTCTGCCACTGGATGTAGCAAGAAAAATGCCTCTTGCTTTTTCACCCAAGCTCTAGTTGAAGTGTTCCCATCAAATGTAGACAACAGAAACCTATTGCCTCTAATTTCTCTTTTGCCATAGGGCCTTCTCTCCTCCTTCTGCAAAATAAACTATGGGAGCATTGTAGCTCCCCTGAATGCTGCAAAATGGGATTTATACTCACTCAGGTATTGATATAGAACCTGATGATCCAAGCATCTCTCATTCTTTCTTTCTTCTTGAGAATATGAAGTGCATGGACCTTCCTCTTCTTCTCTTTGCTTCTCCTCCTTGTGGGGGCTCTTATTTGTCCTGAAAATAGATGAGATCAAGCTCATCTTTTGCATCATCTTCTTCTTTTCTGGGCTTGAAACCACAGGTTGAGCCAAGAAAGGTGCTCTGATACCACTGTAATATCCCTTTTTAGTGATAGCTAGCAATCCATGGCTGGAAAACGCATTTTCCAGAAATGGAGGTAGCAGGATTTAATACCGAGACCTGGATCCCTTAGACCAATGTGTCTAAGACCAATATCCAAGGATTTGGATCAAATAAATCCTTTCAGGGTGGTGAGACAAGCCTCCCACACCTATTTCCATTCAATAATTGTCCGAAGAATGGGGCTGCAACAATTTATGAACATACAATGGATTCTCTGCATTATTTTTCTGAGCTTTCTTATAAGAAGAAGTAAATAGACAAAATATATGATTACAATATTAAAATAAATGCAATGACTTGAGAAATCAGTCATTCAATCAATACAATACAAGCCTCTCATCACTTGCATGATAAACATGAAGAACACTACTCTATGAAATAAGCCCTAGGCTATGATTGTGCTGTCTATAAAAGGCACTACTGCATCAATGTAAATAATACATGTATGTTGCAATATGAAGCTCAAATAAAGTGGGGGAGCATGATCTCAACCCCTAAAAATACAATACATCAATCCTCTAGAAGGATTGGCTAAAATACAAGAAAAATGGCATTTCTGCAAAAATGCCAGAGTTACTGGGTAGCAGCAGCAAATCAAGAACTAGAAACGGATGGAGAAGGCTAAAATGGCTGCATCAAATGAAGAACCCTCCTCCAATGGAAATCTGAAGTGAAAGGCTTATCCCTTCACCTAAGATCTCACCCTCCAACTATCTGCTAATCCCTCATAGCAAATGCTCTCCAAGAATAACATTGTCTAAGAGAGGGACTGCGCTGCATATGATGGCAAGTGGTTGGCCTAGTGCCAAATATGGTGGAATAATCTCATAAACCTCATTTTTTGATCTCCCAAAGGGATGGAAGATCACTCCTCTGAAAAACTAGCCAAGGATGGTTTTGTAGAAAACCTCCCCAGCAACACCCAGCGACACTGCACAATCTCCAACTGAAACTGCGCTGATGAAGATGGATGATACTTGACCTTAATGTTTGAATATGGGGAATGGAGTGAAATACTCCAAGAGCTACTCAAGAAGGAGAGGAAATCATAAACAGGAATTCCCTTGGAAATTATTGCTAAACAACAAGACACTGCAGGAAGTCCAAAGGACCAAAGATGAATAATACTCAAGATGATTTACAATGGCTACCTTTCCCTCCTTTTAAACAATGTGAGATCCCTCTCCATGGACCCCACTCATTAGGGTTTCATTCCTCTAGGAGCTTCCCTCCTTATCCCACTGCACTGGCCCATAATGTGCTCTCCACCTCATGCCACTGTGTTATTTGACTTGGTCAAACTTGACCTTGTCATCTTTCAAAAGCCCCTTTTCACACATGGAGGTGTGAAATCCATCTCTATAAGTGATCCTCCTTCACACTAAGAGGATTTTTATTCCCTTTTTATGAAATGAATGGGTCTTCTACCCATTTTATTTATCTCCTATGTGAAAATGGAAAAAATTAATGTTCCATAAAAATTGGGAACATTACAAATTCATAGAAAAATAAAAGCATAATGAAAAGCCAAAATGTGAAATACTAAGTCTAAGGAAAAAACTTGAGAAAGACAAAAGTATTAATCTTAGATTTTCTAAAGGATCTAAAACCTTAGATGAAATCATCAAAGTTAAACACTCTCCTCTTATAAAGATAGGTCTTGGATACAGTGAAGAAACATCAAAGACTGTAAAGTATTCTACAAAAACATGAAGCTATCTAAATATAGTAAAAGGAGACAGTCAACAAAATTCTAGCCTCCAACAAAAGAATAACGGACCAAATACTTCCCAGATAAACGTTGCCTAGATCAATGAAAAGGAAAACAACACTAGAAGGTACTATACTCTCAGAAAATTCTACTTTAATGGACAATGTTTCACTTGTCACAATTTTAGTCATAAGGCTGTTCAATGTGTTGCTTACAAACCTATCATGATTAGAGAAACGAAGAAAAAAATAACGGGACTGGGGTAAATAAATACTCTTACAATGCCTTCTCACCTCTTCAATATGAAACTAAATTCTCTTTTTGCAATAACTTTTGGAATAAAGAATATGAATGCAAGATAAAAGGACGATCAACACCTTAGAATGAGACAATGGAAACAAAATATAAGGTATGCAAAAAAAGGCCACCATCGAATCTGAGAAATGTGGTATAGCTTTATATGCAGGAGATCAAGAAAACCTATGGTACATTGACAATGGATGCTCAAAACACATGATAGATGATAAATATAAGTTTATTTATTTTAATGAAATTAAGAAAGAAAATAATGCAACCTTTGGAAATAATTCACTTGCTGTTATCAAAGGAAAAGGAATTGTTTTTATAAAAGAAAAATTTAAAGCTGGAAATGTTTTTTTGTTGTTGATGGATTGAAGCATAACTTGTTAAGGTTTAGTCAGATGTGTGATCAAGGGAATGCAATTTTTTTCATAGAAAATAATCGTGTGGTTCAGAATCTTGATAAATGAAAAACCGTAATAAAAGGTACAAGAACTCCAGGTAATGTCTCTGTCTTGGCATGTGGTCTAGAAAAATGTTACTTAAGAAAATCATAAGAAATATTCTTGTGGAAAAAAATATTGGGACATCTAATATTTACCCAAATATATAAGTCGAGCAAGCTAGGAGTTGTTCATGATTTTCCCAACATCTCTCTACTAGAAAGTACTATATGCAAATCATGTCAAATCAGTAAGAAAACCAGGGTACAATTTACTGCCAAAGAAGGTTTCGAAAGTAAACCACTTGAACTCATTCATACTGATTTGTGTCAGCTAGTGAGGAAAAATTCACCTAGAGGTGAACAATATTTCATCTTATTTATTGAAGACTTTACTAGAATGTGCTAGATTGGATTGAATTTGATAAATTTAATGTCTTCAAAGCTTTAGTAGAGAATGAGTTAGAGTAAAAGATCAAATGTCTCAGATCTGACAGGGGAGGATAATTCATATAAGATGATTTTTCTACTTTTGTGAACAACATGGCATAAAGAGGAATTTCTCTATAGCTAAAAATCCTCAAAAAAATGGGGTATCACAAAGAATGAACAAAACAATTCAACAAATGTCACATGCCATGCTTGATGAGTCTGGGACACCTCATACATTATGGGGTGAAGAATCACATATAACGATAAGTATTCTCAACATAGCTCATGTCCATGTAAATAATGATAAAACTCCTCATGAAATTTTGTTCGGTAAGCCTCCAAATGTCAAGCGTTTTAGAGTCTTTGGAAGTAAATGTTACATAAAGAATAATAATGATGCGATTGGAAAATTTGAAGCTAGAGTAGATGAAGGAATTCTAATTCGTAAATGTTTACTCCTCTATAAGTAAAGGATAAAAATGCTACAATAAAAAACTTCATAATATTGTTGAATGTATTGATGTTGTAATTGATGAAGCATGCAAAGGTTCCAAAAGGGAAACACTAGTAGATGATGAATGCATTTACAAAATAAGCCAAAGTGATGTAAGGGAATAAATCAGTGAAGCATCAGAGGAAGGAATTAATAATACATAAGAATCATAAAAGACTTAATCTAGGTATGTTTAGAAAAATCATCCAAAATCTCAAATCCTAGGTGAAAAGGAAGTTGGAGTACAAACTAGAAGAGCCCTTGTTGGGACTCCTAGTTATCTGGCCTTAATATGAAAAATTGAATGTTAAGTCCCTATATTAATAGTTTAGTCCCTTATTATGTTAGTGTATCCCCCCTTATTGTTATTTTTGTACCCCTGTAATCCCCATATTGTTATTATTGTGCCCTTACATTATTATTGTTAGGTCAGATAGGGTTACATTGTGGCCCCACTAGGATTACATTGTGGCCCCATGGACTCCTATATATAGAAAGGAGGTTTTTTCATTTGTATCATCCAAGAATTGTTCATTCATGTAATATATTGGAGGTTTCCCCCTCGAAGTGGCTTATTTCTAAGGCGTTGATATCTCTTTTCTTCTATTTTTGGGGCTGGTTTCACAACATTTGGTCTTCATAACTCTCTCTCTGAGCATCAGATTGGAATTTTGTAAAAAGTGGCTGGAAGTAAATGGACTGTAGCTTCTTTTCTATCAATTTCAGAGCTAAAGGAGAAAACAGTGACACGTGAAAAGTCGTACAAGTTCGCTCTACTGAACCAGTCCATAATTAGGTCATTGTGGGAGATTGGACATAACTTTGCCTTGAAGAATCCAAATCAGGATAGACTTGTGGCATTCGAAAGAGGATTTAGAATGATACCTTAGGAGAAATTTTCAAATATTGAATATCTAAAATCACAGAGATAATTCAGATTCAATATCGAGCTCCTTAAAAGTAAGAAAAAGGTGTGTATTTGGTTTTTTAAATTGCATAACATTTGTTTGGAAAAGCAGTTTGAAGTGATTCCAAGTGCATATTTTAGAATTTGTATCTGTATTGGGTTCTATAATTCCTCCAAAAAATAATTCCATACCCATTAAGCCCTCAAAAATCTATACTATGACTCATGAAGAGGAAGAATTGCAGTATGAGATATCAAAATTACGTTACCAAGTGCAACAAATTTCGATCTTACGAAGAGCAACCGAAGATGACATAGATGGTTTAAAAGAAGAAATGGAGGCTAATTTGGATGGTTTTAAGGATCAAATAATAGCTAATATGGATGATAAATTAGTGGAAGATCACATCGAGCATCAACAACAAGTTCTCAAACTCTCAAAGGATAACCTAACTTTGGTGCAGAATCTAATGAAACAACAAGAAGATCAACATCACATGGAAAGAAGTTCTGAAGCAGTCACAGAAACAGGAACTCGACAAGTACGATCAATTTTAGAGCATCTCAACAAGTGGAAGAACTTTCCTGTAGAATATTCCACATGGGAGGATGAGAATTTTATACAGAAGCATCAAGAAATAATCAAGCGTTGAGGACAACACTTGTTTGAAGGAGAGGGGCATGTTAAGTCCCTATATTAATAGTGTAGTCCCTTATTATGTTATTTTATCCCCCCTTATTGTTATTTTTGTACCCCTGTAACCCCCATATTGTTATTATTGTGCCCTTACATTATTATTGTTAGGTCGGCTAGGGTTACATTGTGGCCCCATGGACTCCTATATATAGAAAGGATGTTTTTTCATTTGTATCATCCAAGAATTATTCATTCATGTAATGTATTGGAGGTTTCCCCCTCGAAGTGGGTTATTTATAAGGCGTTGATATCTGTTTTCTTCGATTTTTGGAGTTGGTTTCACAACATTGAACCACAAAATGTAAATCAAACAAGCAAAGATGAATGTTGGGTTAAGGCTATGAGTGAATAACTTCACCAAATAGAAAGGAATCATACATGGGAATTAGTACCTATACTTCATGATAAGAATGTTTTTGGGACTAAATGGGTATTAAAAAATAAATTGAATGAGAATGGAGAATAAATTATAAATAAATAAAGACTCGTTTGTAAAAGCTATGCTCAACAAGAAGGAATATAATTTGAAGAAACATTTTCACCTGTAGCCATACTTGAAGCCATAAGAATGTTTCTTTTCCTTTTCAATATTTTATCATTTCAAAGTATATCAAATGGATATTAAATATGCATTTTTAAATGGGGACCTAGAAGAAGAAGTCCATATTGAACAACCTGAAGGGTTCATTCTAAGAAATGATGACAAACTTGTTTGCAAACTTAATAAGGCATTATATGGGCTAAACCAAGACCCCTAAACCATGCCCCTCATTGCCTTGACATGTATCTTCAATAACAAGGCTTCACTAAGGGGTCTACAGATAGAAACCTATACATAAATATGGATGGTGGTAAAATTTTAATTGTTATTGTTTACGTGGATGACATCATCTTTGGAAACAATGAATAATCCATGAGTCAGATGTTTTCTTGTGACATGAAACAATAATGTTAAATGTCCTTACTTGGTGAAATAACATACTTTCTTGGTTTACAAGTACAAAAAGAAAAGAATGACATCTTTATCTCACAAAAAATTTACCTCAAGGAGATTCTGAGGAAAAATGGAATGGAAGATTGCAAACCGGTATGCACACCAATGGTGACAGGATGTAGTCTCAGTTCACATAATGATTCTCCCGTAGTAAACCAACCAAAATACAGATCCATGATATAAAGTCTACTTTATATTACATGCATGATACCATATATCGTGCATGCAATTGGGATTGTTGGACAATTCCAATCTAATCGAAAAGAAGATCATATTTAGGCAGTCAAAATAATATTCAAGTATCTACAAGGCATTGAAGACTTTGGTTTATTATATCCAAAAGATGGAGATCTTACTCTTCCTGCTTACACAGATGCAGTTTGGGAAGGAAATGTTGATGACAGAAAACACACTAGTGGAGGATAATTCTACATGGGGCCCCGCTTGGTAACATGGTTTAGAAAAAAACAAAGCTCAATTTATTTTCTATTACATAATCATAATATGTTGCTATTGCATCTTGCTGCACACAAATTCTCTGGATGATGAAAACATTGCATGATATTCAAATCAATTTTTCTCAACCCATTTCCATTCTATGTGATAATACAAGTGCCATTGGTATTTCTAAAAATCCCGTTATGCACTCCAAGACCAAGAATATTCCTATTAAATAAAATTTTCTAAGAGAACATGTTCTCGAACAAAAGGTAAAACTGGAATATGTTCCCACAAAAGAACAAGTTTCTAATATATTTGCAAAACATATTCCACGTGGTGCAATTGAATAACTTAGACGGAAATTAGGAATGGTCCCTGCTTCATCACTTTGTTAATTATATTGATCAATCCTTCAAGTTCAGGCGGAGCAATGCATATGTTGTCTTGATGATGATTCCCATGGTTTCTTTTGATATCCATCCTTTTTATTATTGATAATGCATCTGGTATAGTCACAAGGAACATGATCAAACATTACAGGCTCAGGGGGAGCTATAGTTGTGAATTTCCAATACTTTACTTTTTGTACACGGATCCTATGAAGAACATTCACGTATATATGTGAGTTTCTACTTAAAAAGTCACGTACTTTTTGTATGATGAAGAAAAAAGCTCAATTTTTTCTTGTTGATTATGGAATTGGTTGAGTACAGTCTGATAATGTTGCCTATATTTCAGGAGGAGCATTTTCACTACATGAATTATATTTACTTGCAAATTTGCTGGTACATAATGATGCTTATTGTTGGTAATGTTTCTGAAGATACTCATGTATCTGATGTTTTTGCTACCTCACTCTTTGAGGTTCATTTTTCTTGGTTATAAATGTCATATTAGTGTCTTGATATCAAGGTCATGAAAATACCCCTGACGTAATCATTGTAATAATTAGTCATGTTGGGACTATTGAGGGTCAATTCAATTATGGATTTAATCCCATTTTGGGTATTTGATGTAATAATGAGTCAAATATGTAACCCCACTTTGTTGGGTTATTGATGTATGTCTCAGTCCTTAGTGATAGGAAAGGTCATAGAGTCTATATTTCATTGAAAATATTTCATACATTTTAGCATGTGCTTAGGGGGTGCATGGTCAATGTATAGTGCAGATGATACCTACAATGCACATGTCTCTACAAGGAAAGAGAAGCCTTCATTCAACATTAGTTATCCCTTTTCCCTTTATGTCAAACGGGGAGAGTAAGTTGGTGTTTGAGAATATTGATGCTTAACTTGATGTGTTTTATAGGTATCTACAGTTTATGGTGACCAAACACCAAAGTGGTTGCCATCAAGTCCGAAGGGGGAGATTTCTGGAATTATGACTAATGTGTCACTAGTACATATGGTAAATTTTCTGACACTTTAGTTTCGACAGTTTTGATGTAGTGTCGGAAAGTTCCCCAAATTTTCTCATTTTTTTTAATCCCGCCAACATGCATCGCTCTAGCACCGTTTAGGGAGTATCTTCGGAATAGCAACGTGTACGAGTAGCATCGAAATAGATACGTTTTGGGACAAAGCGTAGGAAGTGTGACATTTAGGACCAAAGCATCAAAAGTGTGACATTTAGGAACAAAGCATCAGAAGTGCGACGTTTAGGCAAAGCATCGGAAGTGCCACGTCTCGGTACAAAGTGTCCGAAGTCTGACATTTAGGAACAAAGCGTCGGAATAGTAATGTTCTCTTATGATGGCGCCCAAGTAAATGTGTTGGAGTTGGTTCATGCCGTGTGAGGGCACACAAGGAAACGTGTCGTTCGGGTGGGTTGGGTCGGGTCGGGTCATGTGACGGAGCCCAAGGAATGTTTTTGGGTTGGGTCGTGTTGGGTCGTGTGAGGGTGCCCTAGGAAAACGTCTTGGCCGGGTCATGTGGGGTCATGTTAGGGCACCCAAGGAATGCATCCAGGTCGGGTCCTGTGATCAAGTAGTGTACGGGTGCCCAAGGAAACATGTTCTGGCGATTCAGGTGGGGTCTAGTTGGGTCATATCGTGTGAGGCCGCCCAAGGAAACATATCCATGCGAGTTAGGTCAAGTCGCCTGATGGCGCCCAAGGAGATTTTTTCGGAAAGGGTTAGGTTGGACCATGCTATACTGTGAATGTGCCCAAGGAAACGCGTTCAGGTCAAGTCAAGTCGGGTCGTGCTGTACTATGAGGGCGCTCAAGGAAATGCGTTCAGGCGGGTTGGGTCGGGTTGGGTCGTGTGAGGGTGCTCGAGGAACACGTTTGAGTTGGGTCATGTCGGGTCGTGTGAGGGCACCCAAGGAAACTTGTGAGGGCGGGTTAGGTTGGGTCGGGTCGAGTCGTGCCGTGTGAGGCCGCCCAAGGAAACACGTTTGTGTAGGTTCGGTCGGGTCGGGTCGAGTAATGTGAGGGTGGTTGTATAAAAAATGATAAGTTGTGACCACCTATGTTGCTTGCACACGTTTGTAAGATCCATTTTTTGTTTTCTCCCTCATGCACCCTTCATTCGGGCAGTTCGGTTTGTGTCTTGTGAGGGTGCCATAGGAAACACGTTCGAGTCGAATTGTGTGAGGAAGGCCATATAAAAAATGCTAAGTTTTGACCACCCATGTGCCTTGTGCACTGTCGTGAAACCTTTTGTTGTTTTCTCCCTCATGCCTTTGAAATTTGGGTGGGTTGGGTTTCGTTGGGTCATGTGATCGCGCCCAAGGAAATGTGTTTGAGTCAGGTCGGGTCAGGTCTAGCCATACTATGAGGGCGCCCAAGGAAATGTGTTCAGGCAGGTCGAGTCAGGTCGATTAGTGTGAGGGCGACCAAGGAACGCTTCGGGGTCTGGTCATGTCAAGTCATGTGATGGCGCCTAAGGAAAGACGTTCGGGCGAGTTGGGTCAGGTCGGGTCGTGTTGTATGAGGCCTTCCAAGGAAACACGTTTGGGCGAATCGAGTTGGTTCGTGTCATGTGAGGGCGCTGAAGGAAATGCGTTCGATTGGGTCAGGTCGAATCGTGTGAGGGTGACCAGGAAACCATGTTCAAGCAGGTCGGGTCAGGTTATGCCGTGTGAGGGCACCTAAGGAAATGCATTCAGGCGGGTTGGGTTAGGTCAGGTTGTGTGAGGGCTCCCAAGGAATGCATTTGGGTTGGGTCATGTTGGGTCGTGTGAGGGAGCCCAATGAACGTGTCTGGGTCAGGCTGTGTGATCGGTTCGTGTGAGGGCACCCAAGGAACGCATCCGGGTTGGGTCGTGTGAGGACGCCCAAGGAAACGCATTTGGGTGGGTCATGTCATGTGAGGTCGCCCAAGGAAACCTGTTTGTGCAGGTCGAATCAAGTCATGTGATGGCACCCAAGGAAACACGTTCCGTTTGGTTTAGGTAAGGTTGTGCCATACTATGAGGGTGCCTAAGGAAACACATTCAGGCGAGTGGGGTTAGGTCCAATTGGGTCATGCCATGTGAGGCCACCCAAGGAAACATGTTCAGGAGGTTCAATTCGAGCGGGTCGGATCGTGTCAGGGTGGTCGTATCAAAATTGCTAAGTTGTGACTTCCTATGTTGCTTGTGCATTTTTGTGCGATCTGTTTTCTGTTTTCTCCCTTGTACGCCCTTCATTTGGGCGAGTCGGGTCGTGCTATGTGAGGGTGCCATAAGAAACGTGTTTGAGTTGGATTGTGTGAGGGAGGCTGTTTCAGAAATGCTAACTTGTGACCGCCCGTGTGCCTTGTGAATGTTTGTGCGACCCATTTACTGTTTTCTCCCTCATGCCTTGGACGTTCGGGTGGGTCAGGTTAGGGTTGGTTGTGTGATGGCGCCCAAGGAAACACGTTCGGGTGAGGTCAGGTCGGGTCATGCCATACTGTGAGGACACCCAAGGAAAATCATTCAGGCGGGTCTAGTCGGGTCAGGTCATGTGAAGGCGCCCAAGGAACGCATCTGGGTCGGGTCGTGTTAGGTCATGTGAGGGCGCCCAAGGAAACATGTTCGAGCGGGTCTGTCGGTTTCGATCTGGTCATGTCGTGTGAGGCCACCCAAGGAAATGCATTCAAGCGGGTCGGGTCGGGTTGTGTCATGTGAGGGCACCCAATGAAATGTGTTCGAGCGAGTCGGGTCGGGTTGGGTCGTAAGAGGGCACCTAGGAAAATGCGTTCGGGTGGGTCAGGTCAGGTCGTGTCGTGTGAGGGTGCCCGAGGAAATGAGTTCGGGTGGGTCAGGTCAGGTCAGGTCATGTGAGGGCGCCCAAGGAATGTGTCTAGGTTAGGTCATGTGAGGGCACCCAAGGAACATGTATGGGTGAAATCATGTGATCGGGTCGTGTAAGGGCACCCAAGGAATGTGTCCTAGTCGGGTGATCATGTGATCGAGTCGTGTAAGGGCACCCAAGGAAATGTGTTCGGGTGGGTCGGGTTGGGTCTGCTCAGGTCATGTCATGTGAGGTTTCCCAAAGAAACGTGTTCATGTGGGTTAGGGTGAGTTGTGTGATGGCGCCTGTTGTGGATCATATGCATATCCTTTTATTTTTTCAAATATTTGAAAATATAAAAATAAGAAATTTTTGGAAAATATGTTAAAGTATCAAAATATTATACTTTAGCATGAAAAAAGATACATGTTCGTCAAAATCTAAGTTAAATTTTAAACATTTAAACTTTATAGTTGTGGGTTCGATATTTAATGTTAAACATTGATTGGTTTGATTGGTGGAAAGTGTTGATAATTAAAGTCCTTATCAAAAGGCCCAACCCGTGGGCACAACTAGCACACCGAATATCATGATGAGTGCCTCCGTAGTTAACCGGGTTGACTGTGGGGACAACAGAGATGAACGATGGAGATTGAGTGTGGGGGCACCAGCCGAATTTTTCCTCTGTACCCCGAGAGCCCCCGCAGTGACGTAAGACGCTGAGTTGCTCACAATTGTCTTCCACGTCGAGCAGAGTTAAAAACTTGCTGGTGCATCTTGTCATCATTAAATTTAAAACCCATGCCACTTATTTAAAGAAAATTTTTATCTATTTTTCAAATTACTTGTGATTTGTTGTGCTGCACCCTGTTTTAGCTTTCCACCACCTACAAATTTGACCACCCTGTAAATTGTTCTCACGTAAATTTTCAACCATGGCTAAACGGTCATCCTTATCACGTTCAGCTAGCGATATCCCTCTCATGGATACTGAGAGGGATATTCAAGATACCCTATGTTCAATAATTCAACTCCCTTTCTACCAACAAGTTATCTTGAATGATAATGCTTCCCCTGTGTATTCTACCATGTTCAAGTCTAGAGTTTTGTCTGCATGCATTCCAAAAACCCATCTTTTCCCTGAATTTATCTATTGGTTGGTATCTATCATGTATCCAGGGAAGTGTTTTGTCATGAATTCCCAATGAGTGAACGTTCTGCAGGTGTCTACCCTATTAATCCGCCAAGCCCTTTGCTATCCTGAGTCGGAGTCAGCCATCCAATTTTATAATGAGTCGCTAGTGTAGAAATTTGAATAACTGATATGTTATCCACCGAGATTCTCCTGATCACACACTATTTTAGCTTCATGCATAATACATAATCTCTTCTACCATTGATCATCACATGCGGAAATAAAATCAATTGCATGCACACATTAAAGCCATAAAAATTCACACATGAACACAAAGATTTCATGGGAAAAGCTAAAGCTTAAAACCCCCAACTATCTGTATATTATACATGTCATGGAGATCATGTAACAATCATAGTACAAAGCTCTTTGCAATCTCTCATGCACTACCTCCCTTGCTACACATTATCAAGCTAGATCTAGCAAAACTCATGCTCCAACCTTTAGCCACTTGATAGCTAACCTGAATTGCGTTTTCAAGCTATGGGATGGCCTCTTTATCTAGATAAACCACCCAGCCTGAACTACGCAATCCTCATGGGTTACTCCACCCATCTGTGTGTTGCAAATAGCAATAGTATAGTCACAACCGATAGTTAACTTGCTCTTTCACCTATTTCTGCACTGGTCTCCACTGAAACTGTCCATGCACTGAAGTTAACTGATGTATTCTTTAGTTGATTTATGAGTTTATAATTAGTGAATTAATTTATAATTAATTCACACCACTCTCACTAATTGTATCTATTAGTTAACTTGGATACAAAAAGCTCAACTATGTTTAGATTAGTTAAACTGAATACAACTCCACCAACTTCCTCAATCAACTCCACCAAACTCTGTCACATGAGTTCTAACTGAAGTCTTCATGCAATAGCTTCACTTAAACCCTAGGAAAAGCGTATTTCCTTCTGTCAGCTGCATGTGCCACATCCAGGCATCAAACTAAAGTGCTTCAAGAGAATAAGATAATGTTTATAGTCCAAATATTATTAAGAGCTAATAATATTCGACTTCCCTATTTTTAGGATAGGCAGTCTAAAAATAGACTTCGACCTATAGGTCCAAAAAATAGAGTCCCATCTATTTTTACCAACATGACCAATACTCCAAGAATAACATACTGTAATCCCTGGACCATGCTCCATATGTCTAAAAATAGACATAGTCTAAAAATAGATTTTTCGACAAAAATCACATGTGTGGTCCCCACCTAGTTTAGGTGATCACTTTCCAACTAGGATCAGGAAAGATGTTTCAGGAGGCCTCCTTCACTGTTTCTTGTTGCCATTTTCAACACTCCCTCTCAACAAGAAAGGACTGTCTTTGCATGCGACATGCAACTCCATGCATTCTCCCTGCAACCTTCATAAGCGCCATGCAACTCCATGCATGCGACATGCAACTCCATGCATTCGCCATGCACCCTTTGCATGTGCCATGCAAACTCATGCATGCACCATGCAACTCCATGCATGTGCCATGCACCCTTTGCAAGCGCCATGCAACTCCATGCGTCTGCTCTGCAACTCCTCTGAAACTGAATAGGCTCCAAACAACTCAATCAGTCTTGATGCATCTAGCATCTATCATCAAAGTCTTCAACTTCTGCTTGGCCAACTGCACATGTCATCAGGAACTACTGCGCTGTTGAACTCTTGCACCCATGCACTCTTGCACTTGCTGTCAACTCTGATCCGCGCTCCAGTATCCGACACTGTCACTTTGATCTGCCTGCATCACTCCAACTGATCTTGCTACTGCTGCGCTATGGGCACCTCGTAGCCAGGTTCAATCCATGAGATCCACACCATCTCATGAATTTGCCCAGAAATATCCTCATGGGATTAATCATGCATGTCATCCCACCTTACACTTGGTGGTATAGCTGCATGCACTCCCTCTGCCCGTCTGGCACGAAATTTCTCTGCATGAGTGGTTTCTCCCACTCCATGATCCTCTTGTGGCTGCTCCACATCCCGAGGTTCACTATCACCTGCATGAAAAACTTGCTCTCTCTCAAGCATCAATTGCATGTCTTTCTTGCACTTCCCAACAGTAGGAAGCTCCGTAGAAATCCCATCTACATCAAATCTATAAAGATTCTTCTGCATCTCCAGTTGTGGCTGCTCCACAACCTTCTGAGACTGCTTCTCACGCTGCATGTTGAGAGGATCCCTCTCAACCACCAAGTCACTAACCTCTGCTTTGCACCTCAAAGCTTTGCATGCATCTTGTACCTTAGTGCATGTAGATTCTTGGCTCGTGCACATTGCAATTGTCCCGCCGTCGCAAAATTTTCTAACAAAAGAGCTGATTTTAAATCGATGATATCTCCCTCATCCGAGCTCCGATTCGACCGATTTTTTTTTTCAATTTGGATATTTTTTCGCAAGGAATCCAAATATGCTATTTTTTTTCTGAAAATATTTCACCAAAAAGTTTCAGATATTCCCTACAAACTCGTGCACCCAAAAAATTCTCGCTCTCATTCCATGTAGAAAATTATATACAATATGCATGTATATTTCCGGCTTTCTCCATCTTTATGTTTCTTGAGTTTATCCTCAAACTCAACCGCTTCAATTCTTTACAATTTCTCCAATGATCAATATCGCTCCGATACCATGTATAAATTTGAATAACTGATATGTTATCCACCGAGATTCTCCTGATCACACACTATTTTAGCTTCATGCATAATACAGAATCTCTTCTACCATTGATCATCACATGCTGAAATAAAATCAATTGCATGCACACATTAAAGCCATAAAAATTCACACATATGAACACAGTATTTCATGGGAAAGCTTAAAGCTGAAAACCCCCAACTATCTGTATATTATACATGTCATGGAGATCATGTAACAATCATAGTACAAATCTCTTTGCAAGCTCTCATGCACTACCTCCCTTGCTACACACTATCAAGCTAGATCTAGCAAAACTCATGCTCCAACCTTTAGCCACTTGATAGCCAACCTCAATTGCATGTTTAAAGCTATGGGATGGTCTCTTTATATAGATAAACCACCTGGCTTGAACTGTGCAATCCTCATGGGTTACTCCACCCATCTGTGTGTTGCAAATAGCAACAGTATAGTCACAACCGATAGTTAACCTGCTCTTTCACCTATTTCTGCACTGGTCTCCACTGAAACTGTCCATGCACTGAAGTTAACTGATGTATTCTTTAGTTGATTTATGAGTTTATAATTAGTGAATTAATTTATAATTAATTCACACCACTCTCACTAATTGTATCTATTAGTTAACTTGGATACAAAAAGCTCAACTATGTTTAGATTAGTTAAACTGAATACAACTCCACTAACTTCCTCAATCATCTCCACCAAACTCTGTCACATGAGTTCTAACTAAAGTCTTCATGCAATAGCTTCACTTAAACCCTAGGAAAATCGTATTTCCTTCTGTCAGCTGCATGTGCCACATCCAGGCATCAAACTGAAGTGCTTCAAGAGAATAAGATAATGTTTATAGTCCAAATATTATTAAGAGCTAATAATATTCGACTTCCCTATTTTTAGGAAGGCAGTCTAAAAATAGACTTCGACCTATAGGTCCAAAAAATAGATGTCAATCTATTTTTACCAACATGACCAATACTCCAAGAATATCATACTGCAATCCCCGGACCATGCTCCATATGTCTAAAAATAGATTTTTCGACAAAAATCACATCTGTGGTCCCCACCTAGTTTAGGTGATCTCTTTCCAACTAGGATCAGGAAAGATGTTTCAGGAGGCTTCCTTCACTATTTCTTGTTGCCATTTTCAACAGCTAGTACAATATTATGATAATATTGCAGGAGAAGAATTCAATCAGTTCATGTTTTATTTGAAGCCTCACATGAATTAGTTTCAGCCAAATTGCAAAGAGTTTGCTATGGGGGTTTTTGATGCTGAGACTCGTCCAGTATTGAGTAATATTGCAAAAATTCTGGGTAAAGATGATGATAATGAAGTGGATAAATCAGTCCTCGAGATGTTTTCCATGGTGATGAAGCTAGGAATGGTGCTGGATATTCCATCATATTGGCAGGAAACTGTCAATTCAGAGCTGATGAGCCTTTCATTAATAGGTTCTATCAAATTTCCTTCATTGATTGTATATTTGTTCTTATATCAGAATGTGGAAGAATTCATGCATTTAGGTCTAAATATTATGGATGTAAATAAAATAAGGAAATTAGTGATATTCTGGACAGATGTAGTTAGAAGGGAGAAAAATGAGGCTGGGTTGTTTGATTTTTCTAGCTATTACATGCCAACTGCATAAAAAATATTGAATGGAAGTCCTCCTCCATGTTTCTTACCTAAAGCTCAGGAGTTTCTACATTTAGGAAACAATTTTAAGTATGGAGATTGGTTTGTTTTTGAGGAATATTCTGAAATAAGGCTATATGGAGCAAGTGTTGAGCCTTACAGACTCCCAACTTTTGTACCAATGAGGCTTTTTGCTTTATATTTCATTAGACAGAGTCTAAATTTTGATCAGGTTCATTTTGTGCCTATGAAGAAAGGACACATGTATAAATTACCCATGGTTGTAGGCCCTTTCATAGTAAATATGAGGCAGGAATTTTATGAAGTAAAAAGAATGTTAGATGACAAGAATATGCTATTTGGAGAAAGTTGGGCTTATGACCCATATAGTGTGATTTCAAATAGAAGAATTGAGAATGGGTACTCTGCTTTCATTCATGAAAGTAGGCCAAAACAAGAGAAGATAACATGTAAAGGTGTGATGAGTTCAGTAGATGCAAACATTCGAACTCCCATCATAGCAGAGAAAATAACTAAAAGAACCAAGGATGTAGTTATTGATCTATATGATGAGGAGCAGGGAGCCAAGAAGAGAACAAAAATTAATGGAAGAGCCTACATCTACTGCACTTGGTTTTTCTTTAAATTTGGGAGAAGAGAAAATTTCTCCTGCTTCACCCAGGAATCATGAAGCTTCTCATGAACAGGTGCCCTTTATCAGACAACTTTTTTCACAAATTTAAGAAAGAAATCAGAGGATGAAGGCAAGCATGGAGGCCCAAGCTAAAAATAAAGTTATTGTTGAGAAAACAAGATTGTTAACTATAATGGATCTTGAGAAAGATCAATTTGGAATTTCCCTGTCACATCCTACGGATATGTCAATTGGTTCTTCCAACAATTTTAACATTGGCAATGTGACTGTGGATGTAAAGAAAATTCCACTAATGGATAAAATGAATTTGCATATGCAAACAGGTCAATTGATTGTAAATGACCTCACAAAGACTAATGTAATGGCAATAAAGGTAGAGAATATGTTGGGTAAAGTAATTAAACATTTGAAGTTAGAGAAGGCTAACTCAAGAGCCTTAACAGTTCAGAATGAGGAACTAAAGAAAATTATTATAAAAATTGGAGTAGACCCCAGTGATAAGACTGTTGTGCAGAAATTCATGCAAAGTGCTGAGGTAGAAATATCCACATTAAGGAAGAAGTTAAATTTACCTACTGGAGAATATTCAATGGCCACAAAAGTTGCAGAGGTAGAGAAGGAAAAGGAAAATTTGTTGCAACAACTCATGTAGAAAGATGAAGAACTCTCCAAAATTAAGCAGACTGCAATTTCATTACAAAATCATATTGATAATCATAATTGTACTTTTTTTTTTCCTACAGGTGATGAAGACCCTCAAGAAAAAATTTTTGAATTAAATACTGAGTTGCAGATGGCTGAAAGAGATTGAAATAAGGCTCAAACAAAACTGGAGACTGCAGCAAAATTGATGAAAGTCATAGAAAATGAAGTTGATAAGTACAAAATGGATTTCCGAAATGTTGAAGCTGAGATTAAAAATCTCAAAGAAAGACTGAAAGGAAATATCTCACTCACACAAGCTAAAGATATCATTTGGACTGATTTCATCTCATAAATGAAATCTAATTGGTGTTTCCTGATGATAATTGTGAAAGAGAAAGGCCTTATTTTAGAATGTGAAGAACCAATCATGTCTGATAAGCAAAAAGGAATTAATAGAGCCATTTGGGCCAGAATATTTATTGATTTTATTAATTCTAAATTAGATCAGGAATTAGAGGAGAATGATATGCAAGATAGAATGTTGTATGCAGTAGAAATTAATAAAATGATTGTCAGAAATGATCTCAGAAAGGCTGCAGAAAAGAAGCTAATGGAAATCAAGGAAGCAGTAAGTCAGTTTGATAAGTCTTTTGATAAATTGACAAGAGTAGGCTTGCCATCATGTTGGGGAGATGAACGAAATCTTTTGCCATGGATCTCTTATGAGAACTTACTAGTGATGACAAAAAGAAAAGTTGATAGCACGCATGAAAGGACTTAGGTGCTTAAAGGAGAGACAATGGTCAACTTCTTGCAGAGACATTTTCAACTCTTGTGGATGGTAAAGACTCTTTTCATAGAAAGGCCTTCTTATGATCGAATTACTGCATTCAGATTGGAATATCACAATCTGACACATTCATCTAGGACAAAGGTAGAAATATGGAAAAAGTGCAGAGCTTGGATAATTGACTTGCCAAAAGGATCAGCAGCAAAGAAAGACAAATCAGTGGACCAAGGAAAATAAGCCACATCATCAGCAATTCCTATAGAATAGGATAAGTTATGTTATGTTATTTTCTGAAGACAATGTAATTGTAACAAGACATTTCAAGGCATGTAATAAACAACCTTCGAAGTCTTAAAGTAGTTTTGGAATGTAGGATTGGTTACATCAATTCCAAACTGCTTTTTACTATATTTAATGTACTTTTCAAGGGAAGGAAAGGTTCCAAGTTTTGGACCTTCAAACAATTATTTTTGTTCTCAGAAATTCAAATATTAATGAATGAGTAAGCAAGTTTCTAGCATTATGTTTATGTTGAAATGTATTCAAGTTTACATTATGTGTTTTCTATCTATGAATAAAACAAATTTATGAGCAGCTGGTCCCTTTTTATTTCTGTATAATAAAAGTTAAAAACCTTAATTAGCACTCCTTTGTTTTAACTATTTTTCTCATATATTTATTCTGGGGTTGGAAATGATATTTTTTGTATAAGATAGCATATCAGTTTGGACTTCTTCTTTCATATTATTCTAGTCACCTCATTCAACATTAATAGATGGTAGCATTGTGAAGCATTCATCATATTTGACATTTAAGGGTTTAATCATATATACATGAGTGTTAATAAAACGGAGACATATATATTCATGACATAATCATATAAATGTCTTAAGCATTGATTGCTTATCACAGCTAAGGGATTTTCTCTTAAGGTACAACATTAATTGGCGTCGTTGCCGGGGATCGAAGATTTGAAGTTTTCCCTCAGTTTTGTTCATATTTCCTCTGGTTGTTCAGAGAGGATGAAATACTAAGCTCTGCTTGATTTTAAATAATTATGGCTCCTAAGAGGCCTCACATGAGGTCAGATACCTCTCAGCAAAAGGTCCCTATTCTGTCATATCTAGAGAAGTTAGTTTCAAAGAATGGCCAAAAACAAAAATATTTTCTACACCTGATGCCGCACTGCTTGCACCAAGCAGCAATTGTCATATCTTGCCATCCAAGGAAATTTCCCGGAAACTCATTTTCGCGGAAAAGGAATCCTTACCCTCACCCATTCACTTCCAAGAACCAACATTAGAAGAAATATATTCTGAGTCTATTTCATTTCAATTCATAGAATATCAACCTAATTCAGTTGCCAGTTCTTCTGATATTGTTCATATACCCCTTCCCATATCAGTTGTTCCACCCCTTTTATCCCCACCTACAACTGGTATTCATTTTACCCCCGCTCAAGGAGCAGTCAATCAGGGCATAAACATGGAAGCCCCTGCTTTATTGATGAATAGATATGCACCATTAAATCTACCCAAACCAATGAATGAAATGCCTCAAGAGTACCTTAATTTGCTTCCTAGATTTACTGGTGAAGATGAAATAACTGCAGAACAACACTTTCCTTTGTTTTGCACTTTTTCTGAAAACTTTAATGTAGAGCATCTTGATGTTGTAATGAGACTTTTTGTACAGTCTATAAGTGGAGAGGAAATAAAATGGTTCAAAGGATTTCCAAATGGTTCAATCAATTATTGGGATGAATTAGAAAGACAATTCATCCAGAGATGGGTTGAAAAAAGAGACTATGGTTATTCTTTAACAGAGTTTAATTCTATAAAGAAAAAATCAAATGAAAGTATGAGTGATTTTATCAAAATATTTAATAAGTTGTAGAATAGTTTTCCTGTGGAAATGAAACCTCCTCCTATTGGAGCAAGGGTTGTTTTTGCTGGGGCATTTGTATCAGATTTCAGTTTTACCTTGAGAGAAAGAAGAGCCTCCACTCTTGAAAAAATTCAAACCGATGTTGTAGAGATTGAGGCAAACATGACTGCTGCTGGAAAGGTTCAAGACAAAGGAAAAGCTAAAGAAGAAGATTCATCACAAGATCAAAGGATATATGACATGACTAAGGTCATTAAAATTTTTTCAAACAAATTAGTAAAGATGGAATTAGATAACAAGAAACCTGCATAACAAAACAGAGGGGCTTTTAATCCCCAATTCAGAAAACAACCCCTTCAGATTCTACAGAGAGAAATAAAAGATCAAGATCAAGTCCAAGCACCTTTATATATAGAGGTAGCACCATCACATTCTATTGATAATGATAAAAAAGAAGATGAAGATCAAATTTATGTTGTGTATATGGAAGATGGTGAGACAGAAGAAGTGAGTGAGAAAGAATATGCAGAGGAGTGTAAATAAGATGATGTCTCATTTGATCAAGAAGAAATGAATGATTATTGCAAACAATTTACTGATTTTATGCAAGCAGAGTTGCATAAAAAATATGATTTGAGGTCAAAAAAGAGGTTGAGAACTCGAGATGATGAAGAAGAGGAATCAATACCTACTCCAATGGTGACTCCACCACAGAAAAATTCAATCAAAAAATCAGATAAGGGGAAGCAACCCATGAATCAAGAAAAAGAAAAAGAGAAGCATCAAGCTAAGGCTTCCCAAATAAAGCCTAATGACCCTAATATTTTGGAGAAAATTGTTACTATTCCTGATCAACATACAAATTAAAAATAAAAATAAAAATAAATCTGAAAAGTTAATAAAACAAAATCAAAACTTTAGTTTGTCTAAAGAATTAGAAAAATTAAAGATTCAAGTACCACTTCTTGAGTTGGTTAAAACACCTAGTTATAAGAAAGAAATTGCAGAGTTTATTAATTTATCTCAGTCTGATGAGGTGGGTGATATAGTGAATCTGCAAGAAGAGAAACCGGTGGTTACTTTTGGACCTCATGTTGAAGAGGTAGATTCTTCTGTTCCACCCTTTTATATATCAGTTATGTTGCATGATTTCATTTTACATAATTGTATGCTAGATTCTGGTTCATCATATAATCTAATGCCACTGTCTGTGATGAAAGAGTTAAATTTACAAATCACCAAAACATATAGAGACCTTTATTCCTTTGATTCAAAAAGGGTGAAGTGTGTAGGTCTTATCAAAGATGTGGTTGTTTCCTTGGCTCAAATTCCAACTAAGATTATTATGATGGACGTGGTAGTAGCCGATATTCTAGCCAGATTTGGTATGTTGTTGTCTAGATCTTGGGGGGAAAAGCTTGGAGGAGTTTTGAAATTAGATTTCACATATGCTATTATTCCTATTTTTAATGGGGAATAAATGAGGTTATACAGAGAAACTAGATTTTTGAAAACTACTACCAAGAAAGATGCAGGTAATTCCCCCATTTATGGTCAAGAGAAGGAGGATCTCTCTTGTTTCATGCTGCATGAAGATGTAGAATTTGCTGAAGATTCACAAAAGAAACTCTCTTCAGCCAATGTACATAAAGAGTTGTGTTCAAATAAAATTTGGAAGTGTTATTTTGATGGTGAATTCTCTAAGGAGGGCACTGGAGCTGGATTCATATTTATATCTCCTGAAGGTAACTTTTTACCTTTTTCCTTCAAATTGGAATTTGAATCTACTAATAATGTAGCTGAATATGAAGCATTGATTCTAAGACTGCAAACAGATAAACAGATGGGAATTCAGTCTATATATTTTTTTGGTGACTCTGAATTAATCATAAGACAAATTAAGAATTGGTGTCGGACTAAACATCCCAGATTGAGGTCTTATAGAAATGAGGTGTGGGATATAGTTGAAAATTATTTTGAAGCTTTCAATTTATAGTTTATTCCAAGAGTAGAGAACAGAATGGCAGATTCATTGGAAGTTGCAGCCAGTACATTTAAGCCACCAATTAATCCAAGGTTGAGATACGAAATTGAATTGAGACACAGGCCTTCAATCCTTGATAATGTAAAACATTAGCAGGTTTTTGAGGATGACGAGAAAATTAATTAGTTTTTAACAATGATTGGAAATTTTGAAGACATTGAAATTGATTTAGAATTTGATGAAAGTGATGAAAGTGATATGTCTAAAAATCTGAAACATTCAATTGGTGATAAGAAGATAATTCAGTTGAAAGATAATATTTTTCCCAGAGGTTTGGTACCTCTTGAAATATTGTTTGATGCTAATGATGTGGAAATGAATCAGAAAAAGGTATCCCAAGATGGAGAAATGGAAGAATGTAATTTAGGAACTCAAAATGAGCCTAAAATAGTCAAATTGTTTAGAGGAGTTCCTAAGGAATACAAAGGAAGGTATGTAGATCTTTTTAAACAATTCATGGATGTATTTTCATGGTCATATGAAGATTTAAAAACTTATGATCTAGATATTATTCAGCATAAAATACCACTGAAACATGGGATTAAGCCACACAAGCAGAATTTTAGACAAATTAACCCACTATTGTTGGCTTCAATTGAAAAAAAGGTGAAGAAATTGTTGCAAGAAAAAATCATAGTTCCACTAAGATATTCAGATTGGGTTTCTAATCTGGTACCAGTCAGGAAGAAAAATGGAGAGATAATATTATGTGTGGATTTTAGAAATTTGAACAGAGTTTCCCTAAAGGATAATTATCCTTTACCAAAGATGGATTTTGTTCTACATAAAGTAACTGGAGCATTCAAGTTATCTATGGTTGATGGTTTTTCTGGGTATAATCAGGTGGCTGTGGAGAAATAATATCAAAAGAAAAATGCTTTCACTACACCTTGGGGAACATTCATGTATTCTAGGATGCCATTTGTATGCCAGGATGACATTTGGCCTCATGAATGCAGGAGCTACTTTCCAAAGGGCAATGGATATTGCTTTTGTGGGTGATAAATTTTTAGTCATTTATCTTAATGATGTTACTATTTTTTCAGGTTCTGATGATGAACGCTTAGAACAGTTGAGGAAAGCCTTCTTGAAATGCAGAAAATTTGGATTATCATTAAATCCCAAGAAATATTTGTTTTCTTTAGAAGAAGGTAAGTTTTTGGGTCACATAGTTTCAAGACAAGTAGTGAAGATTGACCCAACAAGGGTTGAAGCTATACAGAATATTCCACTACCTAGAAGTAAAAAAGATATCCAAATTTTTCTGGGAAAATTTAATTTCCTGAGAAGATTTGTTCCAAATTATGCTGAGATTGTTAGAAGAATAAAAAATATGTTAAAAAATAATGCTGAAGTAAAATGGGACAACGATGCAAGAGAATCATTCAACTGAATTAAAGAAGCTCTCCAAGAAGCACCTGTTTTGATCAGTCCATATTACTTAAAGCCTTTTCAAATCTTCTCACTTGCATCATCTTCTACTATTGCTGTTGTGTTATTGCAAAAAAATGAAGAAGTGAATAACGTGTAGCCTTTTTCAGCAAAGTCCTCAGAGATGCCGAGCTGAAGTATAATATCTTGGAGAAGCAGGTATATGCTTTAGTTAAATCATTAAAGGCTTTCAGAACTTATGTACTTCACTCTAAAATAGTAGCATATGTGCCTAATTCTGCTGTGAAGGATGTTCTAGTACAGAATGATGTGGAAGGAAAAAGAGGAAAATGGATTGCCAAAATCCAAGAATATGACTTGGATATCAAACCAAAAAAGTTAGTCAAAGGACAGGGACTCGCCAAATTGCTGACAAAATCTAATTTCCAAGCTTTGGGAATTATCTTACTTGCACCTGTAGATGAATTGACTGAAGAAACAGATCAGATTAAAACAAAGTCAGCAATTAAGTATAAATTTCCTTGTTCAAACTGGTATAATGATATCATTCATTATCTTTGTTTCTTTTCTTGTCCTCCTTCAATAAACAGAGCTAAGTACAGAGCTCTGAAACTTAAAGCTCAATCTTATGTTATAATTGAAGCTATGTTGTATTGGAAAGATCCTGGTGGCATATTGTTGTTATGTTTGACAGAAGAGGAAACCATGGAGGTGATTAAAGAATATCATGAATGATTGTGTGGAGGTCATTACAGATGGAAAGTAACTGCTCATAAGATTCTTAAATCAGGTTTTTATTGGCCCTCTTTATTTTTTGATGTATATAGAACTGGTATAAGTTGCCAAAAATGCCAATTGTTTGCAGAAAATAAAAGGTTGGCTCCTTTACCTCTTCTTCAAGTGTTTATTGAAGAACCTTTTAGACAATGGGGATTGTATTTCATCGGAGAGGTTAATCCACCATCAAGTAGGTAGTTTAAATGGATTCTAACTTCTACTGATTATTTTACTAAATGGGTAGAAGCAAGTCCTACTAAAAAAGCAAATGATTTGGTTGTGATGAAGTTTTTAGAAGAGAATATTTTTAGCATATTTAGATGTCCAGTAAAGATTGTAACAGATAATGCTCAAGTTTTCAACTCAGTCAGGTTCATAAATTTTTGTCTGAATTATAATGTAATATTATCTCACTCTACAGCATATCATCCTTAAGGAAATGGATTAGCAGAATCATCTAATAAAACATTGGTGAAAATATTGAAGAAAAAAATCAATGAGAACGAGAAGGATTGGGATTCAAAGCTGATTTTTGCTTTATGGGTAGTGAGGATGACTACTAAAAGATCCACTGGTAAGTCCCCTTATGAATTGGTATATGGTGCTCAGGTTTTTTTTCCCACTCAACTAGCAAGACCAGTAATTTCTTTTCTTCAAGACTCTCAAGAGGAACCTAATGCCTTGACCATAAGACTAAATAAGGTGATAGAATTGAGTGAAAGTGGAAATAAAGTCAGAGACAATTTGGTCACTTATCAGGAGAAAATGAAGTCTATTTTTGACAAAAAGGCAAGAGAAATCATGTTTCAGGCTAGAGATCTAGTATTAAGATGGGATACCAGAAGGGAAGAAAAAGGGAAACATGGTAAATTTGATCCTTTATGGTATGGTCCTTACAAAATTTCTAAAGTCAGATCAAATAATACTTTCATGCTGGAAGATCTTGATGGAGAAGTAGTATAATTGCTTGTAAATGGGCAGTATCTGAAACATTATTTCCAGCACTAAAGGCAATTAGTTCATTGTTGTACATATTCAGTTTCTTCTCACTATATATTTCTCATCAAGCAATTTTTGACTCCATGCCCGAAGTGAAGGCACTGATCTGCAGGTTCTTAGTGTTTCGTGGCAAAAAACACTATCCCCAGGTGGAGCTAGATGTTGTGGATCATATGCATATCCTTTTATTTTTTCAAATATTTGAAAATATAAAAATAAGAAATTGATGGAAAATATGTTAAAGCATAAAAATATTATACTTTAGCATGAAAAAAGATGTATGTTCGTCAAAATCTAAGTTAAAGTTTAAACATTTAAATTTTATAGTTGTGGGTTCAGTATTTAATGTTAAACATTGATTGGTTTGATTGGCGGAAAGTGATGATAATTAAAGTCCCTATCAAAAGGCCCAACCCGTGGGCACAACTAGCACACTGGAATACCATGATGAGTGCCTCTGTAGTTGACCAGGTTGACTATGGGGACAACAGAGGTGAACGTCGGAGATTGAGTGCGGGGGCACCAGCCGAAGTTTTCCTTCGTACCCCGAGAGCCCCTGCAGTGACGTAAGACGCTGAGTTGGTCACAGTTGTCTTCGACGTCGAGCAGAGTTAATAGCTTGCTGGCACGTTTTTTCAGCATTAAATTTAAAACCCGCCCCACCTATTTAAAGAAAATTTTTATATGTTTTTCAAATTACTTGTGATTTGTTGTGCTGCACCCTGTTTTAGCTTTTCGCCACCAGTAAATTTGACCACCCTGTAAATTGTTCTCACGTAAATTTTCAACCATGGCTAAATGATCGTCCTTATCAAGTTCAGCTAGCCATATCCCTCTCATGGATACTGAGAGGGATATTCAAGGTACCCTATGTTCAATAATTCACCTCCCTTTCTACCAGCAAGTTATCTTGAATGATAATGCTTCCCCTGTGTATTCTACCATGGTCAGGTCTGGAGTTTTGTCTGCATGCATTCCAAAAACCTATCTTTTCCTTGAATTTATATATTGATTGGTATATTTCATGTATCCAGGGAAGTGTTTTGTCATGAATTCCCAAGGAGAGAATGTTTTGCAGGTGTCTACCCTGTTAATCTGCCAAGCCCTTTGCTATCCTGAGTTAGAGTCAGCCATCCAATTTTATGACGAGTCGCTAATACAATATTATGATAATCTTGCAGGAGAAGAATTCAATCAGTTCATGTTTTATTTGAAGCCTGACATGAAGCAGTTTCAGCTAGATTGCAAAGAGTTGGCTATGGGGGTTTTTGATGCTGAGACTAGTCCAGTATTGAGTAATATTGCAAAAATTCTGGGTAAAGATGATAATAATGTAGTGGATAAATCAATCCTAGGGATGTTTGCCATGATGATGAAGCCAAGAATGGTGCTAGATATTCCATTATATTGGCAGGAAACAGTCAATTCACAACTGATGAGCCTTTCATTAATAGGTTCTTTCAAATTTCCTTCATTGATTGTATATTTGTTCTTATATCAGAATGTGGAAGAATTCATGCATTTAGGTCTAAATATTATGGATGTAAATAAAAGAAGGAAATCAGTGATATTCTGGATAGATGGATTTAGAAGGGATCAAAATGTAATATCCCAAAATTGGGATTTTCTACAAAAAATGGAATATCTTAAGATATTCCAAAGTTGGAGCTCCAAAAAATCATGAGCATGGCAATGTAGAAAAACTCTTTAGATGCAAAATAACATCTTACCAGCAGATGTAAGAACCTCAACAAGAATATGGCCTATATCCTCCTTCCCAAGCAGGGAAATGCAGTGATACAGGGCATAAAACAACTGTCTTCAGCAAATAATGCAATAAAAGTGGACATTGGGACTTGTATCCCTTATTTTAGACAATATAAAACCCACTTGTAGAATTGGAGGTGAAAAAAATGAATCTATCTACACTAAACAGATCTCCCCAGCTCAAGATAGCTTAAAAACACCTTGATCCCATGACTCCTCTACAACAGAATTTATAAAGACTGTGAGAGCGTAATTCCCATGAGGGTTTCTATAGAAAATGATGAAATAATATTGATCTAGAGATTATATTAATCAAATAGCAGAGAAATGGAGGTTTAACATCTTTTACACAAAGAATGAGACACCCGGCAAGGGTTTCCGGCAATATACATGTACAAAAAGCAGCACTGTAGAAAATAACGTAGTTTACTGCAACTCTGTATTAAGCATGGCTGAATGTAACATACAATAGCTGAATAAAATAGAAAATGGCCCTAGGCCCTCTTATTAGATCTGCCGGAGGGAAATAAACACCTCCTCCTCAAATATTACAACAAAATCTAAGGGTGAAACCCTACTGCTGCTGCCCCCGCATAAAATAAACAGTTTTTGAAGGTAACTACTCTGTAGAAGTTAATGGCTATTTGGCCCTAAGCCAGATGATGGAATTGAAGCTCATAACCCTCCTTTAGATCCCTTAAGCAAGCTGATCCAAGAATGGGATGGAATTCCCGCACGAAAATTCTTTGCACTAAGCAATGCTACAACCACAGCTAAATAGCTGAAGCATGCAAGTAGTCAAAATACCAAAGATAGCTGAATAATGAATGATCTCCTTGATGCTATGCCCTCCTTTTTATCTTTGGTGAGCCTACTCACCCCGGACCCCACACATTGTTGAGGTGACTTCCTAGTGAATATTCCTCTTCTGGCTCACCAACCTCTTGCTCTCCTTCCACATCCACTCAACCCCCTGTGGATGCCTTCTATCATTATTTATCTCGGAATTCCTCCAGTCAGGGCTACCATCCTCCACAACCAGTTTCTCCTCCTTGCCTTTCATGAAATGCTGGAATGCATTTCCTTGGAGATCCCTCAGAGAAGATCTCATGTCCATAACTATCTTGAACCCATCAAGATCCAAATGTGATAAAGGAAAAGCCTCCTCACTGCTACTGTTTGGCAGCACTGCTATTCTCTCCAGTGATATAGTTGTTGCCTCATACTCTATCTCATGTCTCAATTCAAGGATGAGCATATGATTCTGCATAAATTTGTTTGGGACCAAGCTCACTCCATCCTTAAAGAAATCACACCCCACCCTCACATGTGGTGTGTATCCCATCAATGGCCCATTAGGATGATGTCTCAGCCCTTCCTTGATCAAACCAAGGTTGCACAGCGCAGTGCAATCATGCTGTCCCAAATGACCAGTGTGCAATGGTATACAATTCTCCATATGATTTGTTGAAACAATAGGAGATGAAAAGTTAGACATACCTTGATGAACTTTAGAAGTATCTTGAATGGCTATAAGGGATTCTCCCCCCAATAGGTTGGCTCCTCCAACTAAAGATGATGAGGGCTGCTCCCCCATAGCTGTGACAGTGCTGGTACAAGTTTCCTCAAATGGATAAGAGGACTCATCCTTCTATGACCCTATACTGCCAAATATTCTAATTACTTGACAAGTGAAATCAGCAAAAGTAGATACCCTTGCATGTATTTCATGGCTGGACCACTAATATCTTGCCTTGCCCTCCAAGTGCAATGCTAAGATTTCCACAGCCTCTTTTTCCACTACTGGATGTAGTACGAAAAATGCCTCTAGTTTCATCACCTAAGTCTTTTTTGCACACTTGAGTGATCCATCAAATGTAGACAACAAGAATATTTTGCCTCTTATCATTCTCTCACTGCATGGTCTTATTTATTCTCTCAGTTGAATAAACTGAGGAAAATCTAGGGTCTCTTTGCAAGCCCAAGGTTGGCACTTGTATTCTGCCAAATGCCCACTCAGGATCTCATGTTCCAAGTGGTCTTCTTGCTCTCCAATTCCTCTATCAGAACAAGAATTTCATGCATCTTCTTCTTCCTCTTGAAACCTTCTAGAGGTATCCCTACAGCTTTCTCCTCCTTGAAACCCTCTTGGAGTTTCAATGCATTTCTCTTCTTTCTCCTTAGATCTGAAAATTGATGAGAGTAATCTCATCCTCTCCATAATTTTTTTCTCATCTTCTTCTTATCTTTTTATTGGATCTGAAATCCAGAGGCTAAGCCAAGATGGCAGCTCTGATACCATTGTAATATCCCAAAATTGGGATTTTCTACAACAAATGGAATATCTTAAGATATTCCAAAGTTGGATCTCCAAAAAATCATGAGAATGGAAATGAATAAAATCTCATTAGATGTAAAATAAAATCTTACCAGCAGATGTAAGAACCTTAGCAAGAATATGGCCTATATCCTCCTTCCCAAGTGGGGAAATGCAGTCATATAGGGCATAAAACATATGTCTTCAGAAAATAACAAAATAACAGTGGATATTGGGCCTTGGATCCCTTAGTTTAGAAAATATGCAACCCAGTTACATAATTTTAGGTGAAACAAATGAATCTAGCTACACTAAACAAATCTCCCCAGCTCAAGATAACTTAAAAACGCCCCGATCCCATGACTCCTCTACAACAGAATTTCTGAAGATTGCGAGAGTGTAATTCCCATGATATTTTATAAAGAAAATAACGAAATAAAACTGATATGGAGATTATATTAATCAAATAGTAGAGAAATGGAGGTTTAACCTCTTTTACACAAAGAATCAGACACCTGGCAAGGGTTTCCAGCAATATACATGTACAAAAAGCAGCACTGTAGAAAATAATGCACTTTACTGCAACTCTATATTAAGCATGGCTGAATATAACATAAAATAGTTGAATAATAAATAAAATGGCCCTAGGCCCTCTTATTAGATATGCCGGAGGGAAATAAACACCTCCTCCTCAAATATTACCACAAAATCTAAGGGTGCAACCCTGTTGCTGCTGCCCCTGCATAAATGACCCTAATCCAGATGATGTAATTGAAGCTCAGAACCCTCCTTTATATTCCTTAAGCAAGTTGATCCAAGAATGGGATGGAATTCCCGCACGGGAATTCTTTTCACTAAGCAATCCTGCAACCACAGCTAAATAGCTGAAGCATGCAAGTAGTCAAAATACCAAAGAGAGATGAATACTAAATGATCTCCTTGATTCTATGTCCTCATTTTTATCTTTTGTGAGCCTCCTCACCCTAGAACCCACACATTGTTGAGGTGACTTCCTAGTGAAGATTCCTCCTTCAAAACTGCGTTGTCCTTGTTGGCTTCCCTCCCCCTTGTAGCAGCGCTGTTGACTTGGTCAACTGGGACTAATCCACCTGCAATGTGTCTTTTCACACTAAGGGGTCTTCAATCCAGTTCTCATATGTGTGTCTAGGCTGATCCTTGTTCACATTGAGCTAGTTTACTTGGGTGATCTCTTCCTCCTCAAGAATGCATGTTGACTTAGTCAAACATGACTATGTCGACATCTATTTTTTCCCTTTTTCACACCTAAAAGTGTAAAATACAACTCCTAAGGTGATCCCCTTCGTTATTAATGTGGAAATTATTCATATTTTTATTGTTCATGGGCCTCCTTACCCATTTATTCCTCTCCTAAGAGAAAGTAGCAAAATCTAATATTCCAAATTGTTGTGTGAAAATTTTGGAATATTACACAAAATGAGGGTGGGTTGTTTGATTTTTCTAGCTATTACATGCCAAATGCATACAAAATATTGAATGGAATTCCTCCTCCCTATTTCTCACCTAAAGCTCAGGAGTTTCTGCATTTAGGAAGCAATTGTAAGTATGCAGATTGGTTTGTTTTTTAGGAATATTCTGAAATAAGGCTATATGGAGCAAGTGTTGAGCCTTATAGACTCCAAAATTTTGTACCAATGAGTCTTTTTGCTTTAGAGTTCATTATATAGAGTCTAAATGTTGATCAGGTTCATTTCATGCCTATGAAGAAATGACACATGTACAAATTACCCATGGTTGTAGGCCCTTTCATAGTAAATATGAGGCAGGCATTTGATGAAGTAACAAAAATTTTAGATGACATGCATATGCTATTAGGAGAAAGTTGGGATTATGACCCATATAGTGTGATTTCAAATAGAAGAATTGAGAATGGGTACTCTGCTTTCATTCATGAAAGTAGGCCAGAACAAGAGAAGATAACATGTAAAGGTGTGATGAGTTCTACAAATGAAAACATTCAAACTCCCATCATAGCAGAGAAAACAACTAAAAGAACCAAGGATGTAGTTATTGATCTAGATGATGAAGAGCAGGGAGCCAAGAAGAGAACAAAACTTACTAAAGAGCCTACATCTAATGCACCTAGTTTTTCTTTACATTTGGGAGAAGAGAAAAATGCTCCTGCTTCACTGAGGAATCATGAAGCTTATCATGGACAGGTGCCCTTGATCAAACAGTTGTTTTCACAAATTGAAGAAAGAAATCAAAGGATGAAGGCTAGCATGGAGGCCCAAGTTGAACATCAAGTTACTGCTGATCAAAAAATATTGTTAACTGTAATGGATCTTGAGAAAGATCAATTTAGAATTTCCCTATCACATCCTATAGATATGTCAATTGGTTCTTCCAGCAATTTTAACACTATCAATGTGATTGTGGATGTAAAGAAAATTACACTGATGGATAAAATGAATTTGCATATGCAAATAGGTCAATTGATTGTAAATGACCTCACAAAGTCTAATTCAATGGAAATAAAGGCAGAGAGTATGTTGGGTAAAGTTATTAAACAGTTGAAGTTAGAGAAGGCTAACTCAAGGGCCTTAACAATTCAAAATGAGGAATTGAAGAAAACTATTATAAAAATTGGAGTAGACCCCAGTGATAAGACTGCTGTGTAGAAATTCATGCAAAGTGCTGAGGTAGAAATATCCACATTAAGGAAGAAGTTAAAGTTACCTACTGGAGAAAATTCAATGGCCATAGAAGTTGCAGAGGTAGAGAATGAAAAGGAAAAGCTATTGCAGCAACTCATGCAGAGAGATGAAGAACCCTCCAAAATTAAGCAGACTGCAATTTCATTTCAAAATCATATTGATAATCATAATTGTAATTTCATTTTTCCTATAGATGATGAAGACCCTCAAGCACAAATTGTTCAATTAAATACTGAGTTTCAGATAGATGAAAGAGATAGAAAGAAGGCTCAAACAGATCTGGAGACTAAAACAAAATTGATGAAAGTCATAGAAAATGAAGCTAATAAGTACAAAATGGATTTATGAAATTATGAAGCTGAGATTAAAAATCTCAAAGAAATACTGAAAGGAAATCTCTCACTGATACAAGCTAAAGATATCATTTGGACTGATATCATCTCATAAATGAAATCTAATTGGTGTTTCCTGATGATAATTGCAAAAGAGAAAATCCTTATTTTAGAATGTGAAGAACCAATCATGTCTAATAAGAAAAAATGAATTAATAGAGCCATTTTGGCTAGAAGATTTATTGATTTTATTAATTTTAAATCAGATTAGGAATTAGAGGAGAATGATATGCAAGACAGAATGTTGTATGCAGTAGAAATTAATAAAATGATTGTTAGAAATGATCTCAGAAATGCTGCAGAAAAGGAGCTAATGGAAATCAAGGAAGGAGTAAGTTAGTTTGATAAGTATTTTGATATAATGACAAGAGTAGGCTTGCCATCATGTTGTGGAGCTGAAGGAAATATTTTTCCATGGAGCTCTTATGAGAACTTACTAGTGATGACAAAAACCAAAGTTGATAACAGGGATGAAAAGACTCAGGTGCTTAAAGGAGAGACAATGGTCAACTTCTTGCAGAGACATTTTCAACTCTTGTGGATGGTAAAGACTCTTTTCATAGAAAGGCCTTCTTATGATCGAATTACTACATTCAGATTGGAATATCGAAATCTAACACATACATCTAGGACGAAGGTAGAAATATGGAAAAAGTGCAGATCTTGGACAATAGACTTGCCAAAAGGATCAGTAGCAAAGAAAGACAAATCAGTTGACCAAGGAAAAGAAGCCACATCATCAGCAATTCCTATAGATTAGGATAATTTATTTTACGTTATTTCTGAAGATAGTGTAATTGTAACATGACATTTTCAAGGCATGTAATAGACAACCTTCTATGTCTTAAAGTAGTTTTTGTAGTTAGGATTTGTTATAACAGTTCCAAACTTCTTTTTACTATATTTAATGTAATTTTCAAGGGAAGGAAAGGTTCTGAGTTCAAGTTTTTACTGTTTATGTTGAAATGTATTCAATTTTACATTATTTGTTTTCTATCTATGAATAAAACAAAGTTATGAGCAGCTGGTCTCTTTTTATTTCTGTATAATAAGAGTTAAAAACCTTAATTAGCACTCCTTTGTTTTAACTATTTTTCTCATATATTTCTTGTGGGTTTGGAAATGATATTTTATGTATAAAACAACATATCATTTTGGACTTCTTCTTTCATATTCTTCTAGTAACTTTATTCAACATTAATAGATGGTAGCATTGTGAAGCATTCATCATATTTGACATTTAAGGGTTTAATCATAAATACATGAGGGTTAATAAAATAGAGACATATATATTCGTGACATAATAATATAAATGTCTTAAGCACTGATTCCTTATCACAACTAATGGATTGTCTCTTAAGGTACAACAGTGCCCAAGGAAATGCGTTCGGGACGGGTCAGGTTGGGTTGTGTCGTACTGTGAGATTGCCCAAGGAAATGCGTTCTAGCAGGTCGAGTCGAGTCGTGTCGTCTAAGGGTACCCAATGAATGTGTTTGGGTCAGTTCATGTCGAGTCGTGTGTCGACACCCAAGGAAACATGTTCGAGTGGGTCGGGTCGGGTCAGGTCAGGTCGAGTTATGTGAGGGTGGTCATATAAAAAATGCTAAGTTATGACTGCCCATGTTGCTTCTGCACGTTTATGCATCCGTTTTCCATTTTCTCCCTCGTGCGCCCTTCATTCAAGCAGGTCGGGTCGTGCCATGTGAGCGCACCACAAGAAACGCGTTTAGGTTGGATTGTGTGAGAGGCCATATAACAAAATGCTAAGTTTTGACCACCCATGTGCCTTGTGCACGTTCGTGTGACCCATTTGAGGTTTTCTCCCTCGTGCCTTCTGTTGAAATTAATGGAGAAATCCATAGTTAGGTTGTTGTTATGATAAAGATAGGATTGAGATTCTAATCACAGATCTCATATCCTGATATCGAGGGAGTGGTTGAAACCATCCCATTAGTGTGAAAGCCTATGTAATGTACGCTCATCTGATTCAATGATCAGAGTGTGTGTATGTGTGTATACACTTTCCAGGTTCTCACCTAGAGAGCCATTTAGCTTATACTCAAGTTTTATCATGGTATCAGAGCTAAGTTATGCTGGGCTAATGAATGTTGTTGCTTATTGTGATTGAAGTGGATTGTTGCACCTGTAAGTGGCAAGCAAGTGTTTGATCTGCTCATATCGGTGGTAGTTGTGAGGACGGTTTCCTCTTCTCCCAAGGCCAAAGCTCTTCTAAAGTTGGATGTCACTAATCGGAGGTCATTCAGATGGTTTAGACCAAACCTGTGACAAATACGAGTCCACAGAAAATCATTCGAGGCATGCCAAGACTTGATCTATTGACAATTTGGATTGGGCACTCTGTCCCAGCAAGGAACAAGACATACGAAGGCACCTATACAGTGGCATGATTCTATGATTCTGACCCTCCAGCAAATTCGTGAGACGAAGTACTCAATTTGTTTGGACTGTGCAGGTTTTTCCTAAAACCAATGGTAGTGGGTCTCATCCAACAGGTCGAGCTTCTCTGAAGCAAGCAGCCGAATATCCTCTGAGGTAATGCGGACCTATCTGAGGCATAAAACGAATATTCATTGAGAACTTTTGGACTGGGCAGACTCCATCGAATTGTGATAAAAAAAATTGCAAAACATATATATATTTTCATTACTGAAACCATGGCGGATTCCATCAAATTGTTTGATTGAGCGAGAGTCGTTTTCTTTAGACAGATTTGACATGTCTTCTCTTACGCCACACATTTCTTCTCCAACTGCTTTAGGTTATCAGGGAGGCGCGTTGGTCCGGTTTAGTCCCATATTGTTTGTGTGCAATTTTTTTTTTTGAAGAGGCCTATCTGCCTCACTGCTCGCCTCGCTCCTATTCTATTCTCTAGCAGTGTTGCTAAAATGAAAGAAAATCTCTGTCTCTGTCTCACGTGGAGCCACACTCACACGCTAAGGCACAATTGAAATTTTTACAATAAGTAGGAACGTTGTCCGTAGACTGCGCCAGTAATTCATTCACTGTTTTAATGCTGCTTAAGTTGGTCTTCAGTGGTGAATGTGGCATTGAAGCTTAAATTGGGTTTGGTTGATTTATGCTTGGTGGGACCTCTTATACGTTTAATATTTAGGAGAAAACAGTAGTGATGTTGAATCTTTTTTATGAAGGGCTTGTTCTCATACAATCTTTCATAAAGAGCACATGAATTATTTCTCTATGATGGGAATTTGTTAATGGTTCTGATAGTGAGGGGAGATTTTCTCAGCATTCCTTTCATATGTGGGCTTTTTAAAAAGTTCTTTCAAATGGAATTTTTTAATGTTCCTTTGATGAGAAGATCATTGAAAAGTGTGATATGAGAATTCGCTGAATTTCATGCATCAGAATTGGATATCGATATTGTTTCCAGCTTGTTGAGAGGTCATTTGTTGCTCGTCGCAAGAGCCGAGAGCACTAAGACCTACGTGGCACAGAAGCCATAGTATACAAGGTCCTACTATTGAAGAGCTTCCAAAGGGAGGATTCATGCATGTGTGGTAACAGGGTTGTTGGAGCTCGTTAGAGGACCAAGTGGAGCTGCAATCTGGAAGCAAGATAAAACCAGATAAGATGGACCTTTTAACAACATGTCTATATTTTTATATATTTTTGATTCTGATGATGATGATGATGATATTTTCATGTGGGCATTTGTAGGCATTAGCCTGGGTAGCATGGGTAGCATTTTTTCAGAAAAACAATGTGGTTCTATTGATGACCACGAGAAACAAGAGGCACAATCTGTTGTGCAGGATCCTGATATTAAAGAGTCATGAGTTTATCTTTAGGAAGGATGTAAAGAGGAACAAAGTGTTCAAGATAAATTCGACGAGCCACATGAAGCTGATGGTGAAGACATGGCAGAAGAAGACAGAGCTGGAGAGAATTTAAAATGTGATAATCTCATGAATATTTATGTGTGTGCAGATGACAACATTGCTGAAATTTACATGCGTGACACCAGAAATAGTGAGAGAAAATAGTTTCCTATTAAGCCTGTCATAACTTTCAAAAGGGAAAGGATAAGCATTCAAGCTTTCCATCACTGGGGAAGAATTGAGGTGGAAATGCATCACTACCTCACGATGAGGAAAGTGAAGATGAAGCCTCGACTTAGAATGAACAAATATGGACTTAGAAGCATAAAGACAAAAATGAAATCCTCTATTGTCAAGTTTTTTATGTTTTTTATTGTAAGCCTAGCTGAGAATAGACCAGCAGGCGCATGTTATTGTTTAGTACCCTTTCTCCATTAAGGGGGAGTGTTGGAATTAATGGAGAAATCCATAGTTAGGTTGTTGTTATGATAAAGATAGGATTGAGATTCTAATCATAGATCTCATATCCTGATATTGAGGGAGTGGTTGAAACCATCCCATTAGTGTGAAAGCCTATATAATTTAGGCTCATCTGATTCAATGATCAGAGTGTGTGTATGTGTGTATACACTCTCCGGGTTCTCCCCTAGAGAGCCATTTATCTTATATTCAAGTTTTACCACCTTCAATGTTCGGGCGGGTTGGGTTGGGTCGAGTCGTGTGATGGCGCCCAAGGAAACACATTTGGGTCAGGTCAGGTAGGGTTATGGCGTACTATGAGGGCACCCAAGGAAATGTGTGAGGGTGCCCAAGGAACGTGTCCGGGTCGGGTCATGTGAGGGCACCCAAGGAAACGTGTTTGGGCGGGTTAGGTGAGTTCGGGTCAGGTCGTGCCATGTGAGGTCACCTAAGGAAATGTATTCGGGTGGGTTGGGTCGGGTCGTGTCATGAAAGGGAACCCAAGGAAATGCGTTCGATCGAGTCGGGTTGGGTTGGGTTGTGTGAGATCGCCCAAGGAATGCGTCCAGGTCGGGTCATGTTGAGTCGTGTGAGGGCACCCAAGGAACGTGTCCAGGTCATGTTGTATGATCAGGTTGTGTAAGGGCGCCAAAGGAAACGTGTTCAGGTTGGGTCAGGTCGGGTCATGACATACTGTGAGGGCACCCAAGGAAACACATTCGGGTGGGATGGGTCAGGTCGGGTCAATTCGTGCCATGTGAGGCCACCCAAGGAAACACGTTTGGGCAGGTCTGGTTCAAGCAAGTCGGGTCGGGTCGGGTCATGTGATGTCGCCCAAGGAAACATGTTCGGGTCGGGTGGGGTCGGGTCATGTCGTACTATGAGGGCGCCCAAGGAAACGGATTTGGGGAGGTCGCGTTGGGTTGGGTCTTGTGAGGGTGCCCAAGGAATATGTCAGGGTCAGGTCATACACTATTGAATGATTCCTAGCGATTATCAACCATGTTAAGTACTCATGTAAAAAAAAAAAAAAAATCAATGTGTCCTAATAATTTGCGGCCATATAAAGTACACTTGAAATAAATTATACTATACACAATATGAGAAGAGTGAGATAAAGAGGGAAAACCTAGTGGGAAGAAAACCACCCCTCAAAATAAAATTCATACTGTCTCAATTATGTTGTGTCGTGTTGTGTGAGGGTGCCCAAGGAAATGCGTTTGGACAGGTCGGGTCGGGTCGGGTTGTGTCGTATGCAAGGGCACACCAGTCCATGGATCTGTGACCTCCTTGAACTCAACCAACCTTCCTTTAAGGGATGTAATCAATAGATATCCTTAGCCTTCGATCTGGGTTAACTCGACCCTCTCACAAACATGAGAGAGACCTTTTATCCTCCACAAATTTCCTCCTCAATGACTATGGCTTCCTGAGGCAACATGATCATCTTCTTGAGGGAAAAAAATCTTGAGAGAGATACTCAATTGGATACCTCAAAATGAACTTGTCTCATACCTTCTTATAGTTTTCTATAAGGGTTACAACCAACCCTCAAGGGGTATCACTTAAGCCCAACACGACATGAAATTTATAGAAAAAACCCCAAACTAACACAAGATATGAGATTTCTTTCATTTGATTTTTCCACCTCATTGTTTCATTGGGACATCCTTGGTCCATTCAGAATTGCCACATGTAAACAATGATAGAAACACATATGTTCTTCACTTGGTTTCATGCCCACAACTTGGGTGAAAAACCCTCAGCTTGGGTGCTTTGTCCAAAAAAATTTGTTTTGGTAAAACTTCTCACAAACCCAACACCTAGGGTTGTGGAGCACTTCCCAAGCTAAACAAATCAACATGTTGTTCCTTGAGAGTCATCTCTATGACACCATGCATACTAGGAACACAAAGCAAGGCAAGGAGAAACACCATGAAGTACTATAACCATAAGCAATATGATGTAAAACCATAGGATCAAGCATGAAGGATTAGGTTTCGATGGATAAGAGGAAGTGAGTGAATGTAGCTCATTTCTTAAAAGTTTGGCTCAATCTATACTACCAAGATAATAAAAAATTTAGAGGAACATGTAAAAATATATAATTCCAAGCAACACATGCACTGACATGAATATTTTCAAGAATTTCAAGTTAATTGAACATTGGGAAGCCTAGCATTGGAGTCTTCACCCATAACTTCATCCTAGGAATTGCATGTTCAAGAGAAAAAACTGGAGAGTCATAGATAAGGGGGAAAGAAGATATTTCCAAAATTAGTAACCAAAGAGCAACAATTACTCATGAAAATATGTTGTGGAAGACATTACTTTAGTCCTAGAGAAAATTTCCATAAGGATGCTAAGAATAAATAGCATTATGGAGAAGAGAACAACATGTTGCATCTTAAATTTGAAGCTTTTGGGAGCTAAAAGCTTGCGAGCAAGGAAGTTTCTTTCAAAATAACCACTTCCAAAATTTGTAAAAAATATAAATCTTGGAAAATGTTGAAGTCAATGGTCCATTAGCAATCAACTTCAAGACAAGATGCCAAAGATCTCATTTTGGCCAAATGAAATTGAAATGAATCACTTGATGGTTTTCATTCCAAGGAATCAGTATAATCAAGGATTCCTTAAAGGATTAAGCTACAACCTATGAGATGGGAAAATAAGAAGTCAAAAAAATGTTCAAGGTCTCAGTAAAGAAACATGCTCAAATATTAAAGGATGAATATGATCACAAGCTTGTATATAAGGAAAAATGTCATCTTTGAGCCAGACAACTTGTAATAATACATGAAATCTTTGATTGATAGTGCATATTTGTTATTTGTAACAATTGATGAGCATGAATAGAAGCAATCAAATGTTTTTTTTTAATCCCATTTAGGTTTCTACGATAAATATTGTTATTCATCGTGTATTTAATATTGTGGGATTCTATTGATTAAATCGTTGTCTACCTATACATTTTTTTCATTTTTTTAATTTACTTGGTTGGTAAATGATAACTACAACACTAAGATCAATTTGATTAATTTGTTAGAATATGCCTAGTCTTTTTATACAATAATGCCTATCTATATTCAATAGTCCAATTTCACCCTCAATTGATTAACCACAAACAATTAGTGTTAGCTTAATTGTAATTTTTTCTCCAATGCTTGTGTAGGTCACGAGAATAGCTCATATTAGCATCATAATTCCTTGTTTTAATATGATTGACTTTAATAAATTATTGTATGATAATTTCCTAACCCCAATGTATATCCTACAGTTGTAGAGCTCGCAGCACCACAACACCTAGGGTTATCTAGTTTATTTGACTATATAAAAATGTTGTGTGATATTCTCTTGGTTCAAGAAGCCTCATACATGTCACAAGTGTTCCTCCACATACCTCCAACCTATCCCACTCGTCCACGCCACATCTACCCATGTGAACTCCCTAATGCCTCCCATGTTTGCATGCAAATTGATGTACAATATTGATCAAAGGTCAGGAGATGAGGATTTTTCCATTTATGGTGATGATTTACTCAAAATATCCCAACCTTATATTGGCCCACTTAAACCCTCATTTGGTTTCCATCCGAGCACTTATCTCCATTCTGGAATGAGTTTCGTCGTCTCTGCACCTCCTTATGTCGTGGTTGTTTTCCATGCACAAGCCACAACACCAGGTGCAACAAGACTCCTATTAGAATGTTTTCTCGATTTTAGTTCCTTTATTACTCCTTATTCTGGAAGGGAATCCTTGAAACAAGCTTGAAGTAGTTTAATGGGGAAACTTCTTACTAGGGTAGCCTTTGTTCCTATTTGGCATAACTTCAGGTGCCTTTCTTACTCCCAGTTACAATTAATTTTCATTCTGGTTGCCACTGGTGCGAGTTTCAAGTTTTTCGTTAATTTCTCATTTCATTTACCTGTAGAGACGTGCCTTAGCAGGTTGTTCGAGTTACTTGGAAACCATTGGTCAAGATCATGGTTTATTCAGGTATTTAAATAGGAAAACAACTTTCCTTTTTCTATTTGATAATCATGTTTTTGCTTCACTGTGTAAATCAACTAATCCATTACCCTTTTAATTTAAATATGCTCTGCGTTTGTTAATTTATGCTTTAATCCTTAATCTGAAAGGGTTTCATTTTTATTAACCTTCTACTGTGTTTTCTAGGTAGCGCAAAGGAGATAAACTAGTCGTCTAGGTAAATCCAGTTATGCAATTGCAATGACTCTTTAAAAGAGAAAATCAGTTGTTGTTTACAACAATACTCTGACTAATTTCCTTTTTCCCCTTGTATTAGGTACCCCTAGCATCGCTCCTTATGACCCCATGTAAATTTCTGGCAGATTTGTGGTGCATAGCTAACACATGTTCCTGTACGTTACAGGTCGGTACTTCTATAGTTCCTTGGGTGGATTCTCGATGCAACTTGGCTTGCTGGCTTTCTGAACCCTCAACAGATTTTTTTGTGCTCTTGTCAAATTATTTTTCTAAATAAGAGGTTTACCTATGTACCCTTTATGGTTATGGATGATATCGCTCTCTAGGGACTTTAATCATCAGATTCAATTAAGAATAATACTGTCACTTTGTAATTTTAATTAGCTACCCCTTAATTTGTATATTCAAACCTGAAACACTTAATGTGTTGGTTCCTATTATAAATAGTGTTATTGAGGCTTTGGCTCTACCCAGTATAAATTTTTGAAGTTTATTACCACAATTTGTTTGAATTCTATGGATATATTTAAGGTTTTTGGCACCAATTATACTTAAAAATTGATTCCATTTTTTGAAGTTAAAATTTATCTCTTGTAAATTCTTTGTATATAAATGTTTGTAATTTTCTTGTATAATGGGAAAATCGTGATTTTATTTTCTGTATGCTTAAGTTAGATGTATAGAAAGAAAATTAGCTATATTAAGTCTGAATAATTGCTTTGTGTTAACACTTTCCTATGTGAATGACTCAAGCACTTTAATACTAGTTATTCCCTCTCAAGGGTTTATAGTGTGTTATAACAACATTCTTACTTGAGTTTTAGCATGATATTCTTAATGATATATATATTTTAAGGAAACTTATGGTTTCATATTTGTTACAAGTCATTCATAATATGGATTTCCTCAAATAATAATTTGATTTTAAATATTTTGTATTTCCAATTTGCCATTCATATTTTTTTGGTTTCTTGGCTCTTTACCAAATAGAATGGCTCCTACACCCCTTTAAAATTGTGTACGCAAGTTCTGTCAATTTATGATTGTACCTAGGGGGGAGTTTCTATATTTTTCTATAGTCCAAATTGATTTCTATTCTAAATAGGAGTATGGCATTAAACATATAATAAACCTATGCCTTCCTAACTAACCGGGTAGTCTCTTAAAGTATTAAACTCATAGGTTAACATGAATTCAACTTATTTGATCTAGAATGGAAGGTTCAAGATCAAACCCCATTCCCTTGAGATTGAGATCCTTCCTATGAATATAGGGATGCTAACATTAGTCATACATTTTTTCTTAATTTTTATTATCTGGGCCCAAGGTAGAATAATTGAGATACATTGACCTTATTCATATAGATTTTTTTTCTTGATTTTGATTATCTGGGCACAAGGTAGAATAATTGAGATACATTGACCTTGTTCCACGTTATGGTCTTCCTTCATTTTGCATGCATACATTTGAATCACGATAGTGAGTAACTCTAATTTTTTGCTAACTCATGCTATTTACTTAGTTTGAATTTTGTATTTTTTCTTAGATGAATTGTTCCCATAATTGTTGATTCTTGACCTCTTTTAATGTTTTGAGTGCGAGAGTCTTGTAAGAACCTTTGAAGCACACTCTTCTGACAAATCTATTTGGGAGCACTCTTTAGGGCATGAAGGACTATTCCATGCCTCAATGGGATGCACTCTCTAAAGTGCACTTCTCTAGTGCTTTTGGAATGAACACGATGAACTTAAATAACTCCATAAGTGAGCCTAGTGGTTTCCTTGGGTGACTGAGAGTGCTCTCACCATTAAACAAATTCTCATGAAGCATTCTTATGCTTAGTGAAATTTATTTTACAAAATTTCACATTTTTAGGGTTTTTTTCATGAGAGGCCTAAGGGAGGGTCTTAATAGCCCTGCAACTCATGGCTATGGTTTATGGAGATATTGAAGGGGAGTTTAAAGGATTCCATAATCATTATTGTTGAATATATGAGAGCCAAGGTCTATGTATGCTCTTGCTTGTCTTTTTTTCCCTTTGTGTTGAATTCTCTATTTTCATACTCTTCTCATTCCTTTTCCTTCATTCTGTTTCATGTTTTTATCAAGGCACATGTTGGGTATATGTTTTATTCTTATATATTTTATTGATGGTGTCTATTGCCAACCAATGATGGGAATTGATTTGAGAATATTCATGGTGAGGATGACCCATTCCGTGGAGAAGGAATTTTGGCTTTGGGTTATATCTAATTCCATAATAGAGGTATTTGATTTGTTTTTGACCATGGAATGGAGGAAAATCCTCCTAGAAGATGCTATATTTAATTTCCGGCCAAATGGATCTAAGTGCAATCAGATGAAGAGATCTATGTTTTGGTAGAATTATCTTCAAACCATTTCTTTTTATAGTCTAACTAGGATGCCTCTTTCCAAGATTATTAAACTCAATCTAATGGAAGAATAGCCTATGAGACCTCCTTAGTAAAGGATAGCTTCATGACTAAGATCAAGGATTAGATACCTGAGAGCCAGAACATCTACCTAAATCAAGGTGATAACAACAATAATTTTTTCCATCAGTTTATGAATCATTACAAGAACATTAACACTGTTTGGAAAATGCCACAGTGTAGTGCATATGGCTTGATGTCTATCTTCACCCGTCTACTTTGAAAGGTTCCTAATTTTGCTGCAATATTATTTTTCCATATTTGGTACTTATTCTTGGGCTTCTCTTCGTGTTGAAATTCTTTCTCCTCTGAACTTGACTCATGATTGATACTTATGCTTGGGCTTCTCCTCATGTTGAAATTATTGCTCCTTTGAAATTGACTCATGAGGTAGCTTACTGGAACTAAGGTTTTGATTTTCTTATTTACCTTTGACATCCCTACACACGTGTGAGATGCATATAGATTTTATAGTTTGTTTCCATCTCATTTTATTCTTGGTTCTATGCCAGAGGTTGATCTTGAGACTGCTTCTTTCTTCAAAAGTAAGGTGTATTTTCTTCAATGTTATAAGCATTAAACTCAACATGATCCATTATAGCCTTCAGAAACACATACTCTGATACCATTGTGCTATGTAACTTGTAGTAGGTATCACATTAAACAATTCATCAAAATGTATTTAATTTTTTTTTCTTTGTGTTATTATATTTTTTTAAATGGAAAATTTGAATCTGCATTATAATTGCAGAAAAGGAAATAACATAAATTAGAATTAACTACATATTCAAGCAAAAAACTACATGACACAAATTTGCATGGGAGAACCTTATTTGGGAAAAATCAACCATTGGATGGTGTTCGATTTTGCTATGTTGATTCATTTTACGAAATATTTTATATATTATAAGGATCAAAATGAATAGAACTTACTATGTATGTGAGTTTGGGTGCTACATAAAATTCCTTCCTTTGTCTCAGTTTGCAATATAAATCTTGTTGTTAGCTTGATCCTGCTTGATGGATCTCCAACTCTATCCTTGTCTCTGTTTTGATTAACTCATTTGAAGCAAAATATACAACTCTTGTGGAAACAATCTAATTTTTTACCTACCCTGTCATTTAAAACCATTAATTTTCCTTCATTTTAACCATTTATAGATTCTTTTGTGACCTCTAAACTTTGTCTTCATATTTTGTAGGTCTATTTTTTTGATTGAGGTTGGCCCTTCAAATTATTTTATTTAGAATGAGGTAGTTAGCTTTGTTACTAGGTCTGTGGATATGGATATGGATCCACCCAAATCCACATAGGATCCACCACATAAGTGGAGCCTTCAAACCCGGAAACAAATCCCATGTTGCTAAAAGGGATCCTATGCAAGCTAGTTGCTGAAAGGGATCCCAATCCATGGCACTTGTTTGAGACTCTAAAAATCAAATATTTTAATTAGAATTTAGTTGTATTACATATTATTAATCTGTAGGTTGTGTAGTTGTATTGGTAACTTATCAATCACCTGTAGCCTGTAGCTTGTATAACACATGATAATGCGAGTAAGAAAGGTCTGAGACATTTCAAATTTTAGTTTTCAATTTTTATGATGCTAGCAAGAAATCTCTAGGAAAGCTTTTAGACATTATATAGATAACAATATGTATTATATACTTAGTTTTGAATTTTCTTTGTGTAAAAAGTATGGTTGTGTCGTTAATAATTTAATTAGTTCAATCCCATTCATCTCTAAGTGAAGACTCCTTAGAACAATATGATACATATACTATAGAATGTTTTTGAAAAGTGTATAGTATTCATTTACCACCCAATTATAGGTGAAGACTCCCCTTACAACAACATGGTACTTAGACTATGGTTTATTCTCAAATATTGTATGTTTCATTTACCATCATAACTATATGGGAGATTTTAGATTTTAAGGAAAATTTCGAGGAAGATTACAGGTTGAAATATTCAGATGTAGAGCCATTTATGTATATGTAGTTAGACCTACTCTACATCATCACATCAATTGAGTAATAATTGATGAGATACTCAATTTTGAATTTAAATCTATCCTTTTTCTAAAGCATGATGCATCATTATTTGAGTCTTCAGATTTATAAATTATCTAATGATTTCAGTTCTAATGTTGTGATCTATGAATGGTTTTGATTTTTAACTTTGAATTGTTTTAAAATTAAAAAAAAGTACTGTATTTTTTATAAATGGAATTTCCCCATCATATCTAGGTCTTGGAATTTCAATAATCTGGTGGATCGATGTTTGTATCTGTATCTGTTTCATGGTTTAGGTAGTGGGACATTTCCACAAGGAGGGTGAAGCTAATCCTCATAATTTGTTACTCTGTGGTTATGGATGTAAGCTAATTTAATTGAATGTTTGATAGTTTCCTTATAAGAGAAGCATGGTATCCACTCTAAGAAGATGAATACATTGAACTCTTTAAAGTGTTGTACCACTCTAAAGTCTTGTGCAATTTCCATGCATCATTCGTGTTTGAACATTGGGCCAATTCAAAGAATTGAACACATCCATAAACCAAGGCCATTGGCCTATTCCATAGCTTAGGTCATTGGTCTATTTCAAATGAATAGCATTTTCCTCGTTTGAATGAAGGCTTGTGGAATCCCAGAGTTTGTGCAAGATTGCATGTGTAACTGCTTATTAGTTGAAAATTTCAAACTAAAGAATAAAGTGGAGTTTTTTCCTCATAGTTGTTGTCTTTGAAAATATTGTTGTTTTGTGGATGAAGGTTCTCTCTATATTTTTCTATTTTCCTTATTTCGTTGAATCCATAAAGAGGAAAGGAATATAATCTAGGATTTTCACACTAGGCATATTATTAGTTTTAATTGAAATCCAATTTGAGTGTAATCGGGAGTATTTTACTGACCCATTGGATTAGGAATCATATAATGTATTTTATTTGTTGCACATGTATCAAATGAAAATTTCATATATTTTTTCTGCTTATTTTTAACTATCTCAGTGTGATTTAAATCTACACATAATTCTCTTGCTTGGCCTATCTTCCTTTCCCGTGCGACATTTATGTGTTCCTTTCCAACATTCATCTGCTACATTCCTTGCCAAATTTCGTCTGCTCAAAATAAATTTAATCACTTATCTATCATGCCAACACAAAAATAAACGTTGACTACTGATTTGTGATCATTGTGTATGGGAATGCATCAATATCACTCACGCATCTGCTACCTTGTGTATGTTATGGATCTCTCAAGTTTTTTTTAAACCTAAACTTTGCAAAATATAAATATTCCTCTTGAAATTGTTATGTTTTGACAAATTATCATTATGGAGTCTGCCCCCATAATTTTTAAGTTTATGTATGTCCTGCTAGTGTCAGTATTTGCATCCTGCCATCAGTTATCAAAAATCCTCTTTTCATATCATTTTAGGAGTCCCACTTAGAAATTTGTATTCATTCCACTGGGTGATGCAAAAAATTAGTCACTGATGGTATCCCTAGTCCAAAAAACATCGCTCTTCCTTAAATTTTATTATTTGCTGGCATATTTTCATACCCTGCTAAATGTACATCAGTCATGAAGTCTAAGTCATTATGCCATCATATCAGTCATGTCAACATGAAACTAGGTCAGTCAAGGTTTCATTAGGTCATTAGGGTTTCCAAGGTCCAATAAAACTTCATTTCCATTGCATAATACCAGCAAGTAAAGGGTGATCCAATAACATCTCTTCACCATATGAAGATGATTTGTAAATAAAAATTCTTGTTTCAACATGTAATTTTGGTTTTAAGAAGTAATTTTTAATTTTCATTATATAATTTTATGTCATTCAAACGTAATAAGATCATGTTCCCAAGGTAGTTTCATACTCAAGGTTCCATCAGCCAAATTAGTCAAATTTCCAAAAGGCATCAGTGTTCCTAAACACTTCCCATCATTCATATCCCTCAAAATCATCATTTTCTAGAAGCACTAAACCCTAATTTCTTCTCCAATAGAGATAGGGTTTGCTATGGAATCAGAGACATCTGAGAAGAGTAGGCATAATGGATTTCATATCAGAAAGTATGAGGCCATTCCAGCTCATAAACATCATGTCTACATCATTTTTCAAAAAGTCGTTCCAAGGGACAAATCATTTGCCACACATAAGGCTAATTTTTCTTCAAATTATGTTTCTAACCAAATGGAGATGAATTTTACAAAAGTGAAAGACATTTTTTTCCATCATAGGTAAAGAAAGAAAAAAATTCTTCCTTTTTTACACAGGTGTCATGGTTTTGGAGAAATGTCAAAAATATAGTTGCTACAAGAGAGTTGTTGCACTTCTGGAGTGATCTTGGGAAAATAAATTTTCCTTCCTGCTGGAGTGTCGAAATGGATTTCTTGATAGGTTAAATGATAATTAGACATAGAGATATTTTTAATGAGCTATCATGAGCTCAAATTAAAGTTGAGGAAGGCCTCCAAATGTTTCCTGCAGTATCACACTACATTTTTGCACCCCCATTCTGCACTTTTTACTAGTCTTTGGAGAATTTATTTTTGAGGGGCTATTCTTGATCATTTCTAGTGCTTTATAGTCCATTGTGTAGCCACAAGATATAGCATTCCAACGAGCTATCACGAGAAAAATATGGAGTTAGAGAAGGCCTCAAAAAGTGGCCTGCATGTTGGTGTTGCGCTCCTGGGCGTGGCATTGCGCTCTTGGATTTCTGGCGTTGCGCTCCTAAGAAGTCTTGGGAGAATAAACTTTTGGCAGGTAAAATCAAGTCTACTTTACAAACCAAGCACATATCTGGAAAGTATACTAGATACGATTTCCAATGAGCTATCATGAGCTCAGTTAGGACACCTACAACCCATCCAAAACTCATCTGCAAGATGGAGGGCGCTCCTAACACTAGTGCTGCGCACCTGACACTGGCGTTTCACACCTGAAATTGCCATTGCACACCTGACACTAGCACTACACTCCTGAACAAGGGCTAACGTTTCTGAATTTTATCTACATTTTTTATTTCCACTTTGGAAAATCATGTTTTTACTGATGTAATTCATGGATGTAAATGTAATTATGATTTTTTAAAGTTTCCTAGGGTAAATACAATAGGTAAAAAGACTTCATAAGGTGTAATGAATCAGTTCACTCAAGTTAGGGATGAGTCACTTGGACCTCCCTACACTCTAGGTATGTAGTTTAGATTTTGGTGGAACAGCTCTTCAACTTAGGGATTCAACCCCTAAGGTTGGGAGAGGTTGTTTGAGGTCTATATCATGTATTTTTTGACTCATTTCATAGGTTGGATGTTGATGCATTGATCAAAGACTCTAGTGTAATCTATTTGGCATGAAATTAATGAAAAAGGTTGTATCTATTTCTTTGGGATACCTGTTGTATGAGAATTTAGAAATTGTTTTTCCTATGTATCATTATGTATGAACATTTTGTTTCATGATCCATTTCATTTCTATGATATGCTGGTTTTCAATTTGATAAACAGAATACATCTCTCATGATCTATTTTGGGAAAACCTTCATAGTTTTTCCATATTCTTGAGTTTAGAAATAATTCATGCTTAGCCCTTCTCTTTCTAGCTCCTCACCTGTCTGATCTATCCCACTCAAGAAACCCTAAAGTGTTAGGTTTTTTTCCTACCATGCCCCATTGAATCTCTACAACCATAATCTTATTTTCCCTGACCTAACCTCTTTGACCTAATTCACCCATCCAACATACAAACAAACCCCTGTACTTATACCTAGTCTCAAACCCTAATTCATCCAACCCTCTTGGATGTGACTTCGTGGAGAGAGCCCTCTCAGGTTTGGTAGGGCTATCTACCAAGCTAAAATATTGGTTTTTGGTTACCTCTGTTAGGGTTTCTTCTTCAGCCTTAGAGATCTGGCAGAGTGATAACATATTGGCGGCATTTCTGGGGAGGCGAAAAGACAAATATTCCCTGGGAAAGAATGATAAAGATAAGATTTGATTGTTGATGGTGAAAAAAAATTAGGCACAATAAGGTTGTGCATTATTTACCTGGTGACTCCAGTGTCGAAGAATCCAAAGGTTCAAAATTTTCATGGCGATTCCACATTTCAAGAACTGGTAATTTGACATAGACTTCTTGGAGACTTCATTGTTGCCGACATGAGTTCTACGATAAGAAAAAATCCTAAGTATTCTCCTATGGATTGATCTCAAATCCCTGGATTTCCAAATCCTATGACTTATGCTGATTGGTTTACACATCTTCCCATATTCAAAGATGAAGAGAAAGATGATGTTGATCTGCATTTAGTAAAGTTTCATGTACATATATGTATATTGAGAGTTGAGTTTCCTTAAGATGGTCTCATGAAGGTTTTTATGGCTACTCTTGAAGATAAAGCTAGGGTATGGTATGAAGGGTTACCAAAAGGAAGTTTATGTTCTCTTAAATATTTCCATAAGATGTTATCCAAACATTATGTGAAGTATAATCTATCTTTATCTCTCTTACAAAGCTATTGTGATTATAGTGAAGGTTTTATTCCATATCTTGAGAGTGTTGATGACATTGAATGCATGAACGATGAAGAGATCATTGAAGCCTTCTATGATTTCTCCCTTCAACAAAAATCTGAAGAAGCTAGTCACTTTGATACACAAGATCATATTCAACTTAAAATAGCTTCCCCTTTGCTTGAAGATGAAATAATTTTTTATCTTGATAGTGTTAGCCATCAGTAAATTTTTTGTCATAGAAAATGATGGCTAAAATAGGTCTTAAGCCTTCAAGAAGTCATTTTCATAAACATTCGTTCATTCTTGAAGTCTGTTGTTCCTTAGCAGCTGTTGTTCCCTAATTGTTGTGCCTTAAAAATAGTGTTGTTCCTTTAAAATAAGATCCACCAAGAAATCCCGCTATTCCCAAAGAAAACTGTTTCCTAAGCATCCCCATTTTCATCATTTCATTTACTCATTCTTGCCCTTTTTTATCCTCATTTTCCTCTAAAAAAAAACTCCCTTTTTTCTTCTTATTTTCCCTTCATTATCCTCAAAAATCCTTCGAAAATCATTTTAAAACCATGAAATCCCTTTTAATGGTTTAAAACCCTTCTTTTTCACCTTAACAGAACTCGGAAAACCGTGAAAAAACCTAAAAAACACATGAAAACCTTGGAAAAACCTTTTTCGCCCTTCTATAGGCCTTAAGCCCCCTTCGCTTAAAGCCCTTGGCCCCTTTTTTACCACGTGACCCAGTCCTACAACCAAAGCACTAAGCCCCGTGGCCTATCGACCTTTTTTCCCTTCATCGCAACCTTTTTCATTTGTAAAACTTTTTTTTACCGATGTGAAGGCCCCAATCAAAATCATCGCATATCGGTGAAATCACTTTCCATAGGCCCCAGAATCGTGTCCCACTGATATTCTGATATGCGATAAGCCCTTTCTAGCTTAGCCCCCAGCTCCTTTTTTCGTCATATGGCCATGCACCCGTGACCAGGCGCTAAGCGCTCATCGCATCGCAATTGTTTTATCACATCGGCACTGTTTTTTTTACATTACCTCTCTCCCTTTCCTCGCGCAGATGCAATAATACCCCCCTTCTCCTCCACCCCTGGTCACATACCCCACCATACAACCACACTCCAAGGCTTATCTTAAGCCCCCATCGCATCACACAATCAGAATTCCTTGCTCTTTCCCCCTTGCCTTGTTCCTTGGCGACTCGCCGATGCGATAAAACCAACAACCCAATCCTGTCGGGCCTACCATTCATTACAAAACTGCTCCCCCAATCGTTGTTTGACACCTGGCCTCCACTTTTTCAATCCACCGAACACCTTTCTCCATCGCACTCATCCTGCAACTGTAGGATCTGCTTCGCTTGATCCAACGGCCTACATCGCGTTTCGCGTAGATTTTGTTGCCAGGGTTTAACCCCCGAAACAAACGCGAAATAGTTGGTTTTGTGGAGAGCGCATGGAGCGATATAATTGGATCGCGTTCCCTCTGGTAAAAACCATTTACCTCCCAAAGGTCACGCGAGAACCATTCGCGGTATTTCTAAAAATTGCCTCTCTAGTATTTCGCTCCAATATGCAAAATTTCACCCCGTTTTCGCAGGTTTCCACCTTGGAACCTTTCCCTGCATAAATTTTCCCTCCTCATTGCTCCTTTTTCCCTCCACCCAACTTCTGGAAGAATTTTTACCATATGAACGCAGGATTTTATTAACAGTTGTTTATGTTGCAGGTTTGATGGCAGTTTAAAAAGTAAAACCCTCCGCACTGTCTATGAAGGGGTAGGATCGAAAATCACCGTCTCTCGAAGACCAATCAATGAAGAAAAGAAGCTTCCCGGTAAAATAAAAATACAATGGAGATTAAAAATTAAAAGGGTTTAAATTCCAGCAGTTAAATATCAAGCACAGTTTGGGGAAAAAGACAGTTTAAAAGGTTGAAAAGTCAAGTAAAGGACCAAAAGCATGAGAATCCCAAAAAATGATTTACAGAAGGCCTAAATCATATCAAAGGCCAAGCCAATGCTTAGAAAGTTAAAACAGTGAGCATCAAAGGTTTAAAGGCTCTGAGGATTATTATAAAGGCATAAATGAGAATTAAAGATATAACAGTGTTTTAAAGCCACAAAAACAAACAGATTAGTAAAAGAATTCTCCAAATGCCACATCATTGAGGCTATTAATCTTCAAAATGCCACCTACAGGCCTTCCACCTAAAAATGAATGCATATTAATTACATAGTCAGAGATATTTCTAAAGATAGCCCGATATTAATTGTCAGCCTACCAAAAGGCCCCTAGAGTCAACAAAAGTGACTGAAGTTGATGAACTTTAATGTAATAATCAATTAGAAAAGTTAAAACATTGGAAAAATCCTCCACTTGGCCCTTCAAAGGCCAATAAGATCTTACTCTACATTAATTGAACAGATAGGCCTTTCTTTCACTCCACCTCCTCATTCTTCTATAAATACTTCTCTAGAAAACAGTATAAGGGTTGGTCTCTAGATACCTGTTGTATGTAAATAGCTGTTGAAGCTATTGTAGCTCCGTTTTGTAATTGAAGACACATAATTTGAGATGAGAAGTTTGAAGTTGTATAGACCCACTAGACTTGAAGATTGTAACTAGTTTGAACATCAAATACAAATAGATGATTTATGGGATCCTGGTCTATGTCAATGGTGATGTGTTTCTTACTGTAATTTTTATTTTTCTTTATGTTTTCACTCTGTCCACTTTTCTCTGATAAATAACAGCAAATATAGATTAGGATTTACTTCTAAATTACCCTAAATCTCACCAATAAATATTTATCCTTTATGTTTTCCTCTAAATGTGTTTTAAAGGTAATTCAATAGAGTATAGCCAGTGAAGTGTTGGTAGGCCCATACTTCCTGAGTAAAACTTGAGATATTGTCTTTGAATGTTCTTGATAATTTTTCTAATTAAAGATTGAGCTAGAGAAGTCTATGGTTAGCCTTGTCCTCTAGTTTCTTCTCCAACAGTTGCTTTGAAAATATCCCTTAAGAGTATGTTGAAAGCAGGCTAGTTTAAAGGTACTTACCTGATCTTAGACTACTTTTTATGTTTATCATGAATGTTTTCCTTTGAGAGTATGCTGAAATTAGGCTAAGTTAAAATTATTTACTTGATCTTAAGATGTTCTCTATTTTTAAATGTTTTCTCTTGAAAGTACATCAAAAGAAGGCTAGTTTCAAAGTACTTACCTAATCTTAGACTACTTTTTATGTTTATCATGAGTGTTTTCTTTTGAGAATATGTTGAAAGAAGGCTAAGTTAAAAGTCTTTACTTGATCTTAATTTTTTCTCTGTTTTTAAATGTTTTCTCTTGAAAGTACATCAAAAGCAGGCTAGTTTCAAAGTACTTACCTGATCTTAGGTTAATTTTGTGTTTTTCCCTTAAGTGCATGTCAAAAGTAGGCTAGTTTAAAAGTACTTGCCTGATCTTAGGTTGTTCTTTGTTTCTTCATGTCTTTTACTTCCTTCACTTCATTTCTTACTTTTTAATTCCATAAAATCAACTTAAAGAGATCCTTTGACATAGATGACTTGCCCCATGGACCACTCTTGAACCTTTCTTTTCAATTAAACCCTCTTATGACTCCATAGCCCAATGGATTGATGTTGCTCCCTTCCTATCTTATCAACTGAACCATTCTATCACTTACTCACACCTTCACCCTTCATATAGACTTCCTTCATATTCATGTTATCCTGCCCAACTAAAAACAAACAAAACAACCTTGTTCTTAATAACTAGTCTAATATCATACATAAGCCTTAAAGATCATATCTTTGAAAACACATATATAGAGAGATCCCTCTCTAAATTTGGGATGGCTAGATCCTCAGATTCCAAAGTGGTTAGATGTAGGCTCTGTTGTAGAAATTTGAATAACTGATATATTATTCACCGATATTCTCCTGATCACACACTATTTTAGCTTCATGCATAATATAGAATCTCTTCTACCATTGATCATCACATGCGGAAATAAAATCAATTGTATGCATACATTAAAACCACAAACAATCACACATATGAACACAGTATTTAATGGGAAATATTAAAGATGAAAACCCCAACTATCTGTATATTATATGCCATGGATATCATGTAACAATCATAGTACAAAGATCCTCACAAGCTCTCATGCACACCCTCAATTGCTACACACTATCAAGCTAGATCTAGCAAAACACATGCTCCAATCTTTTGCCACTTGATAGCCAGCCTCTATTGTATTTTTAATTCTATGGGATGGATTAATTAAATAGATAAATCACCTAGCTTGTACTGCGCAATCCTCATGGGCTTCTCCACCTATCTGTGTGTTGAAAATAGCAACAATATAGTCATAACTGATAGTTAACCTGCTCTTTCACCTATTTCTGCACTGGTCTCCACTGAAACTGTCCATGCACTGAACTTAACTGATGCATTCTTTAGTTGATTAATGATTTTATAATTAGTGAATTAATAAATAATTAATTCACACCACTCTCACTAATTTTATCAATTAGTTAAACTAAATACAAATAGCTCAACTATGTTTACATTAGTTAAACTGAATACAACTCCACTAACTTCCTCAATCAACTCCACCAAACTCTGTCACATGAGTTCTAACTGAAGTATCCATGAAATAGCTCCACTTAACCCTCAGGAATAGCGTAATTCCTTCTGTCAGCTCCTATGCCACATTTGTGCACTTAACTGAAGTGCTCCAAGAGAATAAGATAATGTTTAGAGTCCAAATATTATTAAGAGCTAATAATATTCGACATATCTATTTTTAGAATGGCAATCTAAAAATAGATTCCGCCCAATATGTCTAAAAATATAAGTCCATATATTTTTTCCGACTTGAACAACCATCCACAAATAGCATTCGGAAACTCATAGAAAATTATCCATATGTCTAAAAATAGACATAGTCTAAAAATAGACTTTGCGCCAAAAATAGCTTGCGGGCCCACTTAGTGAAGGTGACTCCTTTCCACTAAGCTCATCATCTTGTTGCAATATCAACACTCCCTCTCAACAAGATAAGGATTATCTGCCACCCCTATCCTGCCTCTGTGGTATTCGAATTTTCTCCTGGTGAGCGCCTTCGTCAAGATATCAGCATCCTGATCCTCCGTGGGAATGTATGAAAGTAACATGATTCTTCGCTGCACACAATCTCTGATATGATGGTACCTGATGTCGATGTGTTTGGATCTATCATGAAATACTGGATTAGCCGAGAGTTTAATGCAACTCTGGTTATCACAATAAATCACAGTAGGCTCCAAGTGTGACCCGAACAACCCGACCAGGATCTTCCTCATCCATATAGCCTCGCATGCAGCCAAACTCGCTGCCATATACTCGGCCTCTGTTGAACTGAGTGCCACGGATCTCTACTTCCTACTGTACCAAGAAACTGCTGTCGACCCGATACTGAAAATCCCTCCAGATGTGCTCTTTCTGTCCGTTGGGCTCCCTGCCCAATCTGCATCCGTGAAGCCACATAGCTTCACCTCATCCGACTGTCTATACCATAATCCATATCCCGATGTGCCTCTGAGATATCTCAATACATGCTTGCCTGCCTTCCAGTAGAGCTTGGTAGGCTTAACCATAGCTTGTGAAAGCTGGTTAACAACATAGCATATGTCGGGTCGTGTATTGACCAAATACATAAGCGACCCCACCAACTGTCGATAAACAGTGGCATCCACTACCTCCGCCGAAGTAGCATCCTCCTTCCTCCAACCTCCAGGAAGAGGAGTATCAACAGGCTTGCAGCCATGCATGTTGAACTTCTCCAATATCTCTCGGGCATACTTACCCTGAGAAACAAACAGTCCACCACTGCGCTGCCAAATTTCCAATCCCAGGAAATAATGAAGGAGGCCCAAGTCCTTCATCTCAAACTCTTTTGCAAGATCCTCCTTGCATGAGAGTATCAACAACTCATCACCTGTCAAAATCAAATCATCTACATAAAGTACAATGATCAGAAACTTACCCTCCACCACAATCTGGTATAGGTTAGGATCCGCCTCACTCTTGGAGAATCCAAGTCTAGTGAAATAACTATCTATTCATGTGTACCAAGCACGAGGTGCTTGTTTCAACCCATACAACGCTCTCTTGAGCCTGCACACATGCGACTCGCTGCTGAAGATCTCAAAACATTCGGGCTGCTCTATGTACGCCTCCTCCTCAATGACTCCATTGAGGAACGCAGTCTTCACATCCATTTGATTAATGTGCCACCCCATCTGCGCTGAGAGAGAAAGAATCATCCATATGGAAGGATACCTTGCAACAGGTGAAAAGGTCTCCTCATAATCGATCCCCTCTATCTGTGAAAAGCCTCGGGAAAAAAATCTTGCCTTGTACTTCTCCACACTCCCATCAGCTGCCTGCTTCACTTTGTAGATCCATCTCGAACCCACCACTGATTTCCCCTCTGGTCTCGGGACAATCTCCCATGCACTATTTCTGACAATCGAATCATACTCTTCCACCATGGCATCTACCCATGCGGGGTCCTCCACAGCTTCCTCGAAAGAGGATGGCTCTGTCACGATACACTTGTTCATAATAGCCATGTATCGATATCTTGGTCAGGTGGCATCCTGCGCCACATGACATTGATGTAGGTGCTCCTACAACCTTCTACGCATCTTGAGCCAGTCCCGCTGAAACACGCCAGTGCGCTTCCACCCTCTGATGGTTGGCGCTGCCTGAGTGGTCTCTTCCACTCCATGAACCTCATCTTGTGGCTGATCCACATCCAGAGACTCATCCTTAGGAACTAATAGCTCCTCCTCTGCATGCAAGTGTGGCTCCCTCTCAAGCGAACACTTCATGGCTTTCTCCTCCTGAAATTTGATATCCCATCGCACAAAATTCTTGCGACTGTCTGGAAAATACACACAATAGTTGTGGGGCATATCAGTGTACCCCACAAATATCCCAACTTCCGCAGTCAGCTCCAGCTTCTTCCTGGCATCCTTCGTCACATGAATTTAAACAGGTGAACTAAAAATCCTCAAATGGGAAATATCAGGCCTCTTACCAGAAAATTCCTCCTCAGGTGTACTCATGCCAAGTATCCTGTGAGGACAACGGTTCTGGACATATACTGTAGTATTGCATGCCTCAGCCCACAAGTGTATGGGTAGGCCCTGATCATACAACATCGCCCGTGCAGCACCCACGATCGTTCTATTCTTCTGCTCAGCAACCCCGTTCTGATGTGGGTTATGAGGTGCTATGAGCTCTCTTCGAATTCCTTCTGTGCTGCAAAAGTCCTTGAATTCGCCAGAGATGAATTCACCACCATTGTCACTCCTTAGAGCCTTCACCTGCTTCCCCGATTCTTTCTCAACCAGTGCCTTGAACTCACAGAAATTTGAGTATGTCTCGCTCTTCTTCTGTATGAAGAAGATCCAACACTTACGAGAAAAATCATCAACAAATATCACATAATACCTGTGCTTTGCTGTCGAAGCTACTGAGAAGGGTCCACACACGTCTATGTGAATTCTCTCAAGGATCATTGTGGCACGACTATCCTTCTCGTGAAAGGTGGCTTTCACAAATTTTCCCAAGGTACACCCCTTGCACTGATCTAACTACACAAGAGTGCCTTTAGGAAGCCCAGTAGAAATCTGCTGTAGTATATTCAAAGCTCCATGGTGAAGGTGGCCCAATCTCCGGTGCCACAACTCGCCATCATCCCGGCTCACCACTCCTTTTGCCTTGCCTGCCATTGTTGCACATCCATTTACCTACAATTGATAAAGGTTCTTAACTCGAACCCCTATCCTCCGGGTCTCACTAGTTGCCTTACTGCGCAGGAAATCCTTTCCCTCGCTAAAGAAAACATCATATCCCTTGTATTCTAACATCACCACGGAGATAAGATTCTTCTTCAATCCTGGAACATGCATCACTTCCTTCAATATGAAGGGTTTACTAGACTCCCTCTCAAAGGAAATGGTACCGATACCGATCGCACTGTATCTACCATCATCGCCCATCTCGATGTGCACTCCAAGATATTTCTTATCCAGATCAGTAAACAAATCTCGATCTCCTGTCATGTGAAAATATGCACCACTGTCAAGAAACCACACTGATCCTGTCATACTTGAGATCAAGCATGCGATCAGTGAAAAATACAGCTCAAAATGTGAGGCTAAGGCCTCTCCAGCTGCAGTCCTAGCAGCTTGCTTATTTTTCTTCTTCTGTGGACAATTTGTGGCGTAATGTCTGTGTTGGTGACAGTGAAAGCACTTCACCTTGGACATGTCTTGCTTCTTTCCTTTCGCACCGGATTGAGAAGATTTTTTTCTCTTCCCCTTCTTTGCTTTGGCAACCAAAGAAAAATTCTCTTCATCAGAGTTCTTTGATGAATATCCGTCCATGGTACTCTGTCGTAACTCCTCTTGCATAAGATCCGACCAAAGTTGCTCCCATCCTGGCAATTTCTCCCGACCATTGACAGTGTCTCAATAGGAATGACAACTCTTCGAAAGCCCAAGGAGAGCCAAGCTCACCAAGTCCTCGTCATCAACAGTCACCCCCGCACTTCCCAGCTCATCTTTGCATTGGATGAAATTCATGAGGTACTTGGGCATAATGTCGCCTTTCTCCATATTTATGTTCCTGAGTTTATCCTTGAGCGCCAACTTCCTCTGGTTGCTCTTGCTTTGGAATAAATCTGTCAAAGCTTTCCACATCAAGAATGGAGAAGCCTTACCATGAAGTCTGGACACTATGTGATCCTTCACACCCTCCAACAGAATCCTTCGACACTTTGTTGTCTTCTTTTTCCATGCATCAAGTACGGCAGCCTCAGTAGAAGTAGGCTTTGGGACTTCAACATCTATGAACTCCTTCAACCCATTGTCATATAGCACCGCCTCCATACTGTCCTTCCATGCAATATAATTCGAGCTGCCCTCAAGGGCATACTCCAATCGCAATTCGTTGAAAGACATCTCAACTTCGACACCAAGAAAACACTGCTGCAAATTCGAATTCCACCAGCACAAAAATCAACCGCTTCAATGTTTTGCAATTGCTCCAATGATCAATATCCCTCTAATACCATGTAGAAATTTGAGTAAATGATATATTATTCACTGAGATTCTCTTGATCACACACTATTTTAGCTTCATGCATAATACAAAATCTCTTCTACCATTGATCATCACATGCGGAAATAAAATCAATTGCATGCATACATTAAAACCACAAACAATCACACATATGAACGCAGTATTTAATGGGAAATCTTAAAGATGAAAACCCCAACTATCTGTATATTATATTCCATGGATATCATGTAACAATCATAGTACAAAGCTCCTCACAAGCTCTCATGCACACCCTCAATTGCTACACACTATCAAGCTAGATCTAGCAAAACACATGCTCCAATCTTTTGCCACTTGATAGCCAGCCTCTATTGCATTTTTAATGCTATGGGATGGCTTCATTAAATAGATAAACCACCTGGCTTGTACTGCGCAATCCTCATGGGCTTTTCCACCTATCTGTGTGTTGCAAATAGCAACAGTATAGTCACAACTGATAGTTAACCTGCTCTTTCACCTATTTCTGCACTGGTCTCCACTGAAACTGTCCATGCACTGAACTTAACTGATGCATTATTTAGTTGATTAATGAGTTTATAATTAGTGAATTAATAAATAATTAATTCACACCACTCTCACTAATTGTATCAATTATTTAAACTAAATACAAATAGCTCAACTATGTTTACATTAGTTAAACTGAATACAACTCCACTAACTTCCTCAATCAACTCCACCAAACTCTGTCACATGAGTTCTAACTGAAGTATCCTTGCAATAGCTCCACTTAACCCTCAGGACTAGCGTAATTCCTTCTGTCAGCTCCTGTGCCACATCTGTGCACTTAAATAAAGTGCTCCAAGAGAATAAGATAATGTTTAGAGTCAAAATATTATTAAGAGCTAATAATATTCGACATATCTATTTTTAGACTGGCAATCTAAAAATAGATTTTGCCCAATATGTCTAAAAATAGAAGTCCATCTATTTTTTCTGACTTGACCAACCATCCACAAATAGCATCCTGCAACTCATAGAACATGATCCATATGTCTAAAAATAGACATAGTCTAAAAATAAACTTTCCGCAAAAAGTAGCCTATGGGCCCACTTAGTGAAGGTGACTCCTTTCCACTAAGCTCATCATCTTGTTGCAATCTCAACATCTACAGTGTTTGTACTTTCCAATCTTGCAAACTACGGAGACCTAATATATTAGCGACCATACTGGGGAGCTTCTCAGTAAATTCCTTAGAACTAAAGAATGAGTATTAAGTCAAGAATGAATAGCTTTCTTCAAGAACTACCAAGCATATTGGTGATCATGATAGGACTTGTCTAAATCAGTGGCAATATAAGTACTTCTTAGGATTCTAACAGACCCTTATCAAACCTTGGAGAAATCAGCTAGTAAGCCACATAGTAAACTCTATTTGTCTCATCATCGTAGCTAAGTGTTGAAACAGATATAGGACACTCTCATAACTCATAGGACTATAAAAACTCAGAAAACCAAAAAAAAATTCAAATTGGTATTCAAACCTATTAGTGGTGGTGGACCATAAAACATTTTACCTTCTAAAAAGCTAAAAATTTCCACCTGGTGACTCCACAATCCTAAATAGATCTAAAGACTCCACTACGAAACCCATTTCTATCATAACATCATACAAACTCAGTTAAGGAAACTTTTAGGATTAAGTTTTCTTGTTAAAGATCAGTTAGCCTATTAAATATTGTCATACTTGGTTGAAATTTTCTTATCATTGGGTCTGAAAACATAACATTGTGGCTTCTAGAAGAATTCATACTAGAGCCTATCCTGACCCAAATCCTCCTAAGATGGTTGATAATCCAAAAAGTATACTTAGGAAATCTCCTAAGTCAAAAACACCAACTGTTATCAAACTGATTCATAGAGCTAATTCTCTCCCTGAAAACCTCTTAGCTCTACAAAATACACAAGTTGACTTAAGAAACCCATCCAGAACTAGGTCACTTGATGATATAGATCAAATAGACTTTGAGTCTCCACACTTACCCCTTCATAGTGGTGAACATCCTGGTAGTAGAGAAACCACTCCACCTGACCTTCATTTCATTCATAACTTTGGTTTCTCTCATCCTAGATATACTCAACAATATTTTGTTGGTCCATCCACTTCAGCTACCCCTACTCCCACTGTTCAAAGTGCTCCATTCCATCAACCACCTCCTATCTTACATCCTCCACCTGTTAACCCCCCATTTTTTCCACAACCTCCTATCATGGCAACATGATATGCTCCTCTAGTACTTCCTTTACCTTCAGTCAATCTGCCACAGGACTAGTAGTCCAAGATTCCATTATATGATGCTAGTGGTTCTACTACTGCTTCACAACATGTGGACAAGATGAATGACTATTTTGATAGAAACGAGATTGATGATGAAACTGTCAAACTCAGATTGTTTTCTCAAAGCTTAGGGGGAGAAGCAAGAAATTGGTTCAAAGGCTTAACCCCTCATAGTATTAATGACCTTCAAGCTCTCCATCAATCATTCCTAAACAAATGGGAAGTCAGAAAAAACCCTCTCCAAATTCTCTTAGATTACAACAACCTCAAAATAAACACTGGGGAAAGTGTTCAAAATTATTGCACTAGGTTCAATAGTGTTTATAATGCACTACCCCCAGACTTGAAACCCCCTCAAGGCTCAGCTTTGGCCAAATTTCCTGAGGGATTTGATCCTGAAATGTCATATCAGCTGAGAGAAAGAGATCCCTTAACTTTGGAAGACAGGTAGAAGGGAGCTCTAGCTGTGGAAGTAAATCTGATTGAAATAAGAGCTAGGATGAGGAATGAAAAGAAAGTATCATTTAGGGAAGAAACTACACCCTCCACATCCAGCTCAAAAATGGAAAGAATGATGGAGGAAATGATGAAAAAGATGAGCATACTTGAGAGAGCACAATCTAGGGAAAATCAATCAGTTCCCGAAAATAGAAATCAATCTCTAAATCAGAATCAAAACTTTAGGAGAAATCAACCTCAAAATAGACAAAGAGAGGATGATCAATAGATCATACCTCCTTCTCAAGAAAACTATGTGAATGAGGATGAATAAATCAATCAACAAATAGAGGATGACAACATAAACATGCTGGGAGTAAGAAATGAGGATTGTGATTTCCTCCATGAAAGAAAACAAGGTCTATATACACCTTATGATGACAGAAGACCACAAACTGATTATTATGAAAAATACTATGAAAATGCCATCATAGGATCACGTAAACAATATAACCTGAGAAGTAAAAAGAATCAAGAGACTCCCAGAAATAAAGCCTCTGATAAATCTGCCAAAAACAACCCTGAAAATGAACACAAAAAGACAGCTGAAAATCACAAAATAGTGGCTATGAATTCTAATTTAAACAAAGGGAAAAACACTCAAGCCAATGAAAAACAGAGTGTTAACCCCAGTAGCACTAGCACCTCAGCTAATGCTCCTGAAAAAACTATTCTAACTGCTATAAATAATAAAAATGAGCAAGCTGATTTTGCTGAACAAGGAGTGACTAACAAGGCTGAATCAAACATTTTGAAAAAACAGATTCTTTTTAGCCTAGAGAATGAAATATCCAAATTCAAAATCTCTATCCCACTTACCAAGTTGGTCACTCAAAATGAATATAGAGGTCAAATTTTGAAAGCTTTAAACATAGAAGATGTTCATGACATAGTTAACTTAAATGATGATACCCCAGAGCTCATTTTTGGACCAAAAATTGAAGGAAAAATTCAAGAAGGAACTACCCTTCCATTTTACCTTAGTTTGAACATCCATGATAATATTTTTCATAATGCCATGCTTGATTCTGGAGCATCACACAACCTCATGCCCAAGGTAATAATGGAAATATTAGGCTTAGAGGTAACTAGACCCTACAAAGATTTATATTCCTTCGATTCAAGTAGGGTGAGATGCCTAGGCCTAATAAAGGATCTGTGTGTTAAATTAGCCCAAATACTATCCAAGAGTTTAGTGATGGACATTGTAGTGGTTGATATACCCCCCAAATATGGCATGCTTCTTTCAAGGTCATGGGGTGCTAAGTTACAAGGTACTATGCAGATGGATATGACTTATGCCACCATCCCTGTCTTCAGTCAACCTAGAAGACTCTATAGGGAGACACACATGAAGTACATGGTGAGTAGCCAGGAAAGACTAGAGAACTCTTCTCTTTATTCCATACACACTTACCTTGACTCTTTCATTCTTTTCAATGATGATATTTCTAAAGAGAAAGAACTAATCAATGAAAAAACATCAAACGTTGTAATCACTTCACATGAAAACATAGTTACAGCCATTGATAAAGAGGAAAATAAAGAGGGAATTAAAAAACAATTTGCTGATTTTGAAATTTACAGCAAACAGAGTAGAGGTCTTGAGGTCTAGAATAGTCACAAGCATAATGCAGATCATAAAAATCAAGGAGTAAAACCTCAAAATATCGAAAACCTTGGGGAACAAAACACAGAAAAGCGTAGTGCAGACCCTTGTATAGAACAGAATGATGAACAAAACAAAGAGGACATCAATAAAATAAATGACAAATCTGAAAATAGTCCTCTTTGGAAAATGAATTTTGATGGGTCTTGCACTAAAAATGATGCAGGATCAGGCATATGGTTTCATAATACTCAAAACAATCATACCGAGGGGCATTCCTATAAATTAAACTTTCACTGTACAAACAACATAGTTGAGTATGAGGCTCTCTTTCTAGGCCTTCATTTATTGAAAAAATTAAGGGCTAAAAGGATAAAATTTCATGGGGATTTTGAGTTGATTATTAGGCAAGTAAATGGGGAGTACAGTGCTAAACATCCCAGACTTAAAGCCTATTGAAATGATACCATGGATTTTTTAAAAACATTTGATGAATTCCAAATTATCTTTTTCCCAAGAAACCAAAATTTCCTTGACAATGGTTTAGCCTTTGCTGCTAGAACTTATCTTACACCTTATGAAACCAAGCAATGCACCACCCAAGTCAAATTTAGACTAGTTGTCCCAGATAATGAAAAATATTGGCAAGTTTTTGATGGAGATAAACAAATAGAAGACTTCCTGCAGTCCAAAATTGAATTTCAAACATCAAGCTCAGATTCAGATTATGATAAAGACTGTACTGATGAAGAAAACCAACTTACCAAAGAAGAAATGTCTCCAGAGATTGTGGAAATAAATCTGTTAAAAAATTAATTCCAACATGTGACAGAAAATAACATAGATTTGGAAAATGAAGACTTAGAAGTGCTGCAATCCAAAGACAAAATCTTGCCCAAAGGACTGGTCCCTTTAGAAGAATTATTTGATTTGAATGATGTGGCCAAAAATCCAAAACTAGAACCCATAGAATATGAAGTAGAAGAATGCAACATAGGTAGTGAAAAAAGGCCCAAAATGATTAAACTGTCTAAAACTTTGCCAGCTCACATTAAAATGAAATACATTGAGCTCTTTAAGGAATTTTCTGATGTGTTTGCATGGAGTTATGAAGATCTGAAATCATATGATACAAAAATAATTCAGCATAAGATACCCCTCAAAGAAAACCAGAAACCTTTTAAACAAAAATTGCGCAAAATCAACCTTGTTCAATTACCTCTGGTAGAGAAAGAAATTAGGAAAATATATGATGTTTGGATTATAGTCCCTGTTAGATACTCAGAGTGGGTGTCTAATCTTGTATCAATTAGAAATAAAAGAAGAGAAATAAGGCTTTGCATTGATTTTAGAAACCTAAACAAAGCCTCATTAAAAGACAATTATCCTTTGCCCAAAATGGATCATATCCTACAAAAGGTAGTTGGTTCCAAAAGAATTTATTTGCTAGATGGATTCTCAGGTTATAATCAAATTCTGGTACATCTTGATGATCAACTCAAAACAACCTTTACTACACCTTGGGGTACTTTCATGTATTTGAAAATGCCTTTTGGTTTAATGAATGCTGGTGCCACATTTCAAAGAGCCATGGATATTGCATTTTCAGAAGAAATAGGTTACTTCATTGTGATTTACCTTGATGATATAACTATTTATTCTAAGACAGATGAAGAACACCTAATACACTTGAGAAAAGTCTTTGAAAAATGCAAAAAATTTGGGTTATCTTTAAATCCAAAGAAAACACTGTTTGGTCTCCAAGAAGGCAAACTTCTTGGGCATATCATATCAAAAGAAGGAATATGGATAGACCCGAAAAGGATTCATGGTATATTGAAAATCAACCATCCCAGAAACATCAAGGAACTACAATCTTTCATTGGAAAGATTAATTTCTTGAGAAGGTTCATACACCAATCTAGCTGAACTCCTTAGAAACATAACAAACATGCTTAAAAAGGGAGAAGGAGTTAAATGGACCTTAGAAGAAAATAAATCATTTGAACTGGTAAAACAAGCACTCACAAAAACACCAGTTCTTATCAGTCCTAATTTTTCAAAGGATTTCTTTATTTTTTCATTTGCATCAAAACACACAGTAGCTGTTATCCTATTACAAAAGAATTTGAATGGACAAGAGCATCCCATTTCATTTTTCAGCAAGGCATTGAGAGATGCACCTCTGAAGTATAAAATTATGGAAAAACAAGCCTTTTCCTTAGTCAAAGCCTTAAAAGACTTCAGAGTTTACATTTTACATTCCCACATCATAGCATTTGTGCCTCATTCAATTGTGAAAGACATGTTGACCCAAGATCCAGATGGCAAAAGAGGAAAGTGGATTGTTGTAATTTTAAAATATGACTTAGAAATCAAGCCCACTAAACTCATAAAGGGTCATGTACTAGAAAAAATTATGGATGAATCCAACTTTCAAGCTCTTGATATAAACATGTTTAATGCATTAGATGAACAGGAGGAGTTTTAAACTCCAATTATTGAAGATCATTTCTTGAACTCATCCTGGTTGCTGATATTTTGTATGTTTTGCTCGATATTAATATTCCTCCTTGTTTGTCTAAAACAAAGGCAAGATTTTTAAAGCTGAAAGCTGTAAATTACTGCATTTTGAGCAAATTTTTATATTGGAAAAATGCTAGTGGATTATTGCTTAAATTTTTGCCTGAGAATGATGTAGATAAAATCAAGCATGAGTTTCATGAAGGAGAATGTGGAGGCCACCTCTACTGGAAATCAACTGCCAACAAAATCCTCAGAGCTGGCTATTATTGGCCCACCCTCTTTCAAGATGTCAATAAAATGATTATTGCCTGTCACAAATGCCAAATATTTGAAGGAAAAAGAAAGTTGCTTCCCTTACCTTTGCAACCAATCACTGTTGAAGCTCCTTTTCATAATTGGGGTCTAGAATTCATTGGGGAAATCCATCCTCCCACATCTGCCCAACATAGATGGATCGTCATAATGATAAATTATTTTACCAAGTGGATAGAGGCCATCCCCTCTAGGAATGCCACAGACTCAGTCATCATCTCATTCCTTGAAAACCATATACTTTCCAGATTTGGTTGTCCTAGAAAGATCATAACTGACAATGCTGCTGCATTTGGGTCTAAAAAGATGGTAGAATTATGTCACAAGTATCAAATCATATTATGTCACTCCACAGCTTATTACCCTCAAGGAAATGGGCTAGAAGAGTCCTCAAATAAAATTTTGGTAAACATTATCAAAAAGTTGTTGGAAGATAACAAGAAATCATGGCACAATAAGCTAGTACATGCTTTATGGACAGACTGACTAACCATTAAAAAATCCATTGGAATGTCTCCCTACCAGCTAGTTTATGGAACTGATGCAGTATTCCCAACCAATTTAGGAGTTCCAATCACGAAGCTGATCTAGGAAGTAAATTCTAGATATGATGATGTAACAAGAAGAATAAACCAAACTATACATCTACAAAAAACCAGAGAGAAAGTATACATCAGACCACAACAACTACAAGAAAACATCAAGAAGTTGTTTGACAAAAGAACCAAGGCAAGTGATTTCAAGATTGGTGATAAAGTTTTGAAATGGGATTCAAGAAGAGAATATAAGGGAAAACATGGAAAATTTGACAATTTATGGCAAGGCCCTTATCTCATTCAATCTACCATTAGAAACAATGCATTCTTTCTAGAAGAATTGGATGGAGCTGAATACTTTGGAGGTCCTGTCAATGGCAGGATGCTCAAACATTATTTTTGTTGTTAACTAATATTTTTCTTTCAAATTTTTTCATTTCATTGTATATAACAATACTTTTTGAATTTGAAGAAAGAAAATAGAAAAACAATAGAAAAAGAGAAAAAGAGGGCAGACATAAAAGAAGAAAGGTACAACCCTATACCCAAAAAAGAGAAATTCTGAAAGTGTGCAAGCTTAAATGCCACTACCATAAAGAACACTACTATTTAGTCATACAACCTAACCATGACTAAAATAGATTTCAATTTTCTGCTGATAGGTTAGTAAATAAATATTTTCCAAACTGTTCAATCTTGGCTTATCAGTAAAATAGATTAGGATGGAAAAAATAGTGGTTCAAACAAACTGAAAACCTGAACTTGTAATTTTGATGAAGAATTGGTTCTAATATGCTCAAAATATGAACCGGGAAAAGAAGAAGACAACTCTAAAAATACCAAAACCAGAGCTTAAAGAAAGGATGAAGGATGTTGTTTATTTTTTAGATCTTAAGCCTTCTACAAGCTTGTTTCCAAAATTTCAAAGAATTCTATGTGCAGCTTGTTTTTATGCCATAGTCCTACAACAAATCGATCAGCTTAAATCAAGGTTTGGCTATGTTTTAAATTTCCGTTTAGAAGATAGAGAATAAAATCTTCCAGACAAATTAATCTTGCAAATAGTAGCTTAGGTAGAGAATGCCAGAGTCTCAAGAATTATCCTAAATTCCTGAATAAACAGTAGATTTAGATTAGTTTCTCCTTCTTTCAAAAGAACAGCTGATGTTTAAGGTTTGCAAGTCCAAATGCACCTTCTAAAGAAAAAATGTTAGGAAGTAGGCTGTGTAGGTAGAATGATGGGAGAATTTGTTTCAGCTGATATGAAATACTGATCATTTTTTTTTTTCACATGATCAGCAGCAGTGTATTTCATTTATAAGACATGTTATATCCTGCAGATTCAATTTGAAGTTCTTGACACCTCCAAAGACTCACATCCCCAAGTGGAGCCACTATTATCCATCGCAAATTTTGTTGTAGCAAATGATGGCTAAAAATGAATTTTTGGTCTTTCAAAGAAGAAATTTCATGCAAAATTTGTAACTTCTGAAGCCTTTTTGTGATCCTTGTCTAAAAGGTCCACATGTCCTCGCCATTTTCACTTAAAAACTCCTTTCAAAAGCCCGCTGTCCCCTTCAAAAATCCACCGAGAAATTCCATTTTCCTTCAAAACTGCTTTCTAAAGCAAACTTCCATTTTTCATCATTTCATAGCACTTTTCCCCTAATTTATCCAGACATTTTCCTCTAAAAACCCCACTTTTTCCTTCACTAAAAAATCCTCGTTTTCCCTAAAACCCCTCTTTAAATCATTAAAAAACCCTTCGTAATGGTTTATAAAACCTATTCTTACTATCTTGTTTTTAAAGCTAAAAACCCCACTCTTAAAGCCTATATCTCGCTCTTTTCATAAATTTGGGCTTTAAGCCCTAGTTTGCCTCCCACCTTCCACCATGTCCCATGCCCGACTAGGTGCTAGCCTCACCGCACGCGCATTTCCACTAAAAGCCTACATTTTCTTTATAAACTCTCCACCGGAGCGTACAGCCCCTTATCTCCGCCCTAGTCACCCGTCCACATGACCATGGCCCGACGCCCGCTCTAGGCCCTTTCCCTTCTCCTTTTATGTTCTCCCCACCCTATTTTAGTCTCCCACGTCCAAATAGCACGGCTGATCTATATGATCCAACGACCCCCGATCAAACCCGACACAAAAACCTTGTCGAGCCCAACATTCACTATGCAAAAGGCCCATCCTATCATGCCTCAACACTTCTTCCACTACAAATACCACCAGAACGTTCTTCATCGCACCCACTGCACCGTCGTGACCATCCCCCATCCGACGGCTGCTATCGCATATCGCGCAATTTTTCTTTACGTAGCGACCTCCAAAATCAATGGATACCGAAGTGTATTGAAAGGCCAAAAAGACGCGGAAAGAAAGAATCAGATTCAAAGTTCTTCCCAAGTGAAACCACTAATACCTATGTACCATCAAAACCACCATGAAGAGCTCTAAACCACTTTTGCCTAGCTCGCGCTAAAATCCATTTAAAACTGGATTTTTTCCTATTTTCATGAGATTCCTTCCGCCCGCATATTCCACCCCCCCTCCCGCACCGATCGCTCCTCCCGCTCTCTATCAAATTTACATTTTTCCAACCCGTAGGATTTTATAATGCTTTGTGGTTTCAGAAATTAGACAAGATTTTTAGGCCGAAAGCCCCCCTACTTAGCTCATAAAGAGATAGGGTCTAAGATCATGACCCCGAAACTCCAACAATGCATAGTAGAGGCTTCTTCGTAATAGAGTCCACGGTTTATTCGGTGATGTGCAAGCGTTGATTATAAGACAAACTTCCACCGCACCAAAATCACCCGCACATGAAGAAAGAAAAGAATGGTGAAGACAAAGTTTTGAATATTAGGAGGCTAAAGACTAAATACAATGGATTAAAAGGTTTAATCATGTGCTTGAGGGCTTATACATAGTATCAAAGATTAAATTCTAAAGCCGAGGATTAAAGTTTTAGACCTACAGCTAAGGAGGCAGAAGGTAAAAGGCAAAGATGACAAAGCCCAAAACAGTAGTGTTACCAAAGATATAAGGTTTTAAAGAATCCAAAAGTGATTATATGTACAAAAGCAATATCAAAAGGCCTTATTGAAGTTCAAAGTTTGACTAATACAAAATTATAAAAGGAGCCTCCAAATGTCACATAATAGAGGCTATAACTCCCCTCAAAATACCACCTCGCCATTGATTTCATCTAAAAGAGTGTATATTAATTGCAATACCAAATGGATATTTTAAAGACAAAATAAAATTAACTACCAACCTACCAGTGCCCTCAAAGTCAACAAAAATTACATTGAAGTGATGAATTAATGAATAATTGATTAAAACATAAATGGCATTCCGAAGTTTTCTCCTTAGGCCTCCCAAGGGTCAATAAACTAATACTCGTATTAATTGAAAAATGAACTTTCTTACACTCCAACTCCTCATTCTTCTATAAAGAATTATGTAGAAGACAAGATAGAGAAGTATCTGAATACTTTACTGTAAATAACTTTTTTGAGCTGCTTTGTATTGTAATAAGAAATATAGCCGAGATGAGAAGTTTAAGCTATAAAGACCCACTGGACTGAATATTAGAACGTTTGAACATCAAATACAATAGCTGATTTATGGGATCTTGGTCTATGTCAATGGTGATGTTTTTCAATCGTAATTGTTATTTTCTTTATGTTTTCATTCGTTTACTTTTCCTTGATAAAGAATGACGCATAGATTAGGATTTACTCAAAGTACCTGCACCACTCATTTATCCTTTATGTTTTCTGTTACTGAAGGTAATGATCCGATTATGCAAAGAAACACAACAACAGCTTAAATAACCGTACACATATAAATACAAGTGAAATAAGGCCGCATTTCATTAATATCAAAATCATAAAATATGCTTACAAACATGATGAAAATAAAATAGTTGAATTTTCCGAGAAGAGATGTGGTGAGACACTTCGAATCAACATTACAATGAGGCTCGAGGGCCTATTTATTATGGAGAAATAATGGAGAATGCAATCAAAAACCTAACCCTAGGATATGAAAGCTAAAAACATAGCCCTGCTTAAGAATATGTTTTCAACTTCCAGGGATTTAACTTCAAAGATATATACATGCCTCAGTTAGTTTCTGTATCTTGGTTCAGGATCCAAAATGCTAAAATAGAAAAGCTAGAAAAACTGAGAGATGGGTTTGTGGGGCACCCAAGGGACAAAGGGCAGGTCATCATTGTCTGCCCCACGCTCCACCTCTTAGGAAGAAATGTATCCATTCAGATGAGTTCTCCATGAGATGAGGAAACTTTGCCTGAACTTGGTCCTCTGCAATCACTTGCCTGGGTGCAGAGCAGCTGCCTTGACAACCCGGAAGGCTTGGATCTTCTGCCTACGTAGTGTTTCAGATTTGCATGTCCATGATATAACATGGTGGCCCGCTTCCATGCAACTGGCTTAACTCTTTGGTGAGTTCTTCTCAGCAATGTCGAGGGTGTCCAATAGAGGTGGAAGTAGGACAAAAGGCGCCTACATTGAATACTGATGCGCACTAAGGAATGGTGGAATACCGAGCTCGGCTGGCATTGTTCCTATAGCCTGTGATGGTGTACCGCCCATATCTGAGCTGCAGAATTCCTGCGATGGTGTCCAATGAGGCGCTCCTTCCTCGCAAATGTAGCCACACTTGTCCACCGAGTTGTGTGGCACTCAATGTTGATCATGTCGTTGCTTGTACTTAGCATTGGCTTTGGCCTTAACATGTCATGAACTCCGTCATGATGTTGAATTCACTCGATTATTGTTTTCGTTTGTTGTCGTACCCATATGAGCCGACCGCCCGAGTAGTTAAAATGGCATGGCTACGCCAATGGGACATAGTGGTTGATTCCCAAGCCCACCCGAAAGGGGTCAGGGTCGATTGGGAGTTGTGGAGAGCCCGCTATAATCGTGTTGTACATAGGGGAAGGATCTCATCCCATGTGCGTGGATGCTTTGAATTGTACATGCGTAGAATGTTTACAATCATCCCGTTGACGACCTCTCGTCCGGCCATCAACATTGGGGGATGGAAAGCTATGACTCGTGAGCTTGGTGTCCAACATTGACCGTAGGCTCGACCAAAAATTTGCCGAGGAACTCCGTCATGCCGCGATCTGATATGATAGACCGTGGGATCCCAAAGTGCACCCACACTTGTTCAAAGAAGAGTTTAGCAAAGGGCTTCCTCGCTCGTGATATTCTTCGTGTGCCGCCATATCATTACCTTGATAATCAGTCGACGACCACGAAAAACACAAGCCATTTCCATGCTTAGTAGAAGGAAGGCTCGACATGTAATCCATGGAGATGGAAAACCCAAGGTCGACTAGTGGTAGCGGAGTATAGAGCCTCGTCGATGGTCTATTACACGCAAGGTAGGATCTGATACCGACATCCTATCGAAAGTTCGGCCAATAGAAGTCAATTCATAGCATCGCCACTATTTTCGACCCCAAAATTCCCAAAGGATCTCCTGATCAGAGGCGCTTCCCATATCATCTTGCATGTCACAAGGAACACAAAGGTGTCCTGTGCATTACACAAAGCATCTTGGAGGTGAAAATTTGGAACTTTCATACCCCAAGAGTGCTCAAAGTGTAGTGGCTGAATTCGGACGTTCTTGTAGAGAAGCGGCCAATCGAAGTCTCGTCTACAAGAGTTTAGAACGGTGGTTATGGCCACGACGGTGGTCGTCTCGAGGCAATCTGCAACATTATTAGTGCTACCTCTTTGTACTTGATGTTAAAATGAAATTGTTAGAGTATATGTGGACCACTTCGATGGCGATCAGCTCAGAATTCCCTTGTGTCCGTATGAACTCGCAAGGGCCTGGGTGTGTGTGGATGATTGTCTCCTTCCCCAAAATGTAATGCTTCCATTGTCGACAAGCCCGCACAATGGAATACATTTTGTCATATGTGGGATACTTTCGAATCAGTGTCTTACAATGTCTCATCGTGATATGCCAATTTCAGATGCCCTCGTTGAGTAAGAACTACCCCAATAGCATAGCCAGTCGAGGCATCCGTCTCGATCTCAAATGGTTGTTGCAAGTCTCGGTAATGTGAGCACGCGTAACAACGTTTATGTTTCAATTTATGAATGCCTTCCTCGCTTAGATTCCGACCAAATCGCAATTTTATTTCGCTCTTCCTCAGACTGACGATGGGCTGAAGTGATATGAGAGAATCCTAACAATTTAACCTAGAAGGAAATTAGCAAGACTTAAAAGCCGCGAAGATCTATTAGGTGTTGGGGGTTGGCCAATCCCGAATGATTTGGATCTGGCCGGATCCACATGCACCCTCCTTTTCATCAATAATGTATCCCGTGATATTAAACCTAGGTCATGCCAAAGTGTACTTCTCCAAATTTGCAATAATAACCAGGTTGTCGCAGTTGTTTGGAGGACTTCTGAGCGTGGTGGAGGTGCCTTTCCCCAAGTCCGGCGCAAGATAATAATTTCATCCAAGTATACCACTACAAAATGAGTTGGTGAATGGACGCAAGATGTCATCCATCAACCTCATGAAGGTTGCGGGAGCATTTTCTAATCCAAAGTCACGACGAGCCATTCGAAAAGGCCCTCCTGTCTTTGAAGGCAAGCCTACACACGTAGGGTTCGATTAGTACCTCGGTGATACCTGCATCAAGTCGATCTTGTCGAAATATTTTTCCCCTTTGAGTTGGTCTAAGGTCATCAACTGTGGGATCGTGTACTCGCTCCATTGATCTGTCACGCTCCGATAATCAATAGCGAGTCTCCAAGTCCCATTCTTCTTTTGTACCAACACGATCTAGCTCCTACGGGGTGATGAACTTAGCCGGATGTGACCTTCGCAGCAGCTCCCGAATCTTCCTCTCTCTCGATTTCGCTATCTTCCATAATAGAGTACCTATAGATCTATCTATCAGGAAGGAGCCATATCTAGGGTTAGTCAATGGGGTACTACCCCATTTAGCTTAGAGAGGCACCCCTATGGTGAGGTGAAGATGTCCCTGCATTCTCCACAACCTTGTCCATTTGTTGTTGTCGTGGTAGAGGAGCCATGTCCGGAGGTCGGGCTACAATCTTCTTCTTCCCCGGGGATCTGACACGTAAAACAACTTTCCTGGTTTGGGAAATGAGCTTACTACATTGTTTCAGCAAAGAACTAAAGAGATAGTGGAGGCTATGGTACCGGGTATCCTATACAATATATTTCCCAAAGTAGAAATAACAACAGCGAGGTCGACTCATACACATCATATCACTTCCACAAGTATGGTTGGCCTAATAATACATCAAAAACATCAATAGGAGCAATGTCACACAACATCTCATCCGTGAAGGGCTTGATGCCATAGGGAAGGCTAAGATCATTGGCCTAATTTTAAGATCCCGCCCTGGTGAAGCCACCCGATGGCAGTGGCGGCTGTGGGTGCGCGATGGCAGGGAAGCCCAACCGCCCATGACATTCATTGAAATGAGGTTCTTTGGCCCTAATATTTACAATGAACCGTAGTTGGGAACCCTTTACCCACATCCGGGAGTGGAAAGACGCTCGCCTCTCCGGATCTTTGGTTCCTCCTTTGATCTTCGTAGTGAAAACAAGGGCGCTGGGCTCGCATCACACCGTCTTTTTCATCTACCTTGTTAGGTTTTGATTCGAGAGTCCTGAGCATGCATCCGATTTAGAATCCTCATCTTCGCCACTGCCGATCGCTGGCCCGACACTCACTTATGTTGTGAGTGGAGCTCTTATGGAACTCACAATTCACTTTCTCTGTCCTCTTTTAGCTTCGCGGTGTTGTTCTTTGTTTCCGTGTTCGGGCAGTTGTCTCAGGGTCGCCATGCCTTGGCTTTGTCCTTTGTTTTGCGCTTGGGGGCACTTTCCTTGCTTTTGATTTGGTGTGATCCAGTGCTCCGCTTCTTCGTTTTAATTTCGCTCAATCTGCAAAGATACCGTATAAAATGCATCAAGTGAGGAGATGTCGAGGAACTCCATTTCCTCCTAAATTTATCTATGTAGACAACCGCGATACTTTAGCACCAAATGTTTCTTTGAATATTTGATACCCAACTTTGTGCTTAGGGTATGGAAATGCATCACCATTAGTCACATGCAATAACTTGATCCCTTTGTTGCCACAAAGATATTATTTATGTTTGTCCTCATAGTTCTCATCAGATAGAAGCCTCTCTTGATGGCATTCGAAATAATTCCAAGTGGTACCTAACAGAATGAGGGTTTTGTCTCAATAAGCTCACGTTAGGTTTCCCCACCGAAATTCTGACATGGGGTGTTAGCCACCTATACTTTGACTAGCAAACAGGTGGCTAAATATGTTCTAAGTCTTCAAGAGAGACATTTCCTTTGTAAATCTATCATTCTTGAAGCCTCCATGTGTTTTCTATCCTTTAAAGAGCCCTCATTGTTGTTTCCATTGAGAAGCCTTGTTGTTCTATGAAAGAAACTGCTCTTAAAGAGGCCTCCATTTGCCCTATTTCACTCCCACGGAGCCTCCATTTTCACCTCCTTTTTCCTTTTCAAAATCTCACAAAATCCCTTCATTAACCCTCCAAATCATCAAAATTCCCTTTTTGAACCTTATAGCTCCCTTTATTTGGTTTAAAAACCCCCTTTTTCCTCTACCGAAACCCCTTTCTAAGCCTTAAAACCTTCCATTTACTTAAAAACACCCCTTTTACATTTACGACTTAAGCCCCTTTCTACTTATCCCTTAAATTCCCCATTCTCTGCATATAACCCGGCTCCCGTAACCAGCGATATGCCCCTCTGCGCTATCGCAACGGAATCAGTTTATCACGTCTTTTCCTTCGTTTCTCCAAAATCTCCGCGATTAGTCTCCCTTTCCACCTCCGCCGCAACTTCCATCGCCGACGAAGCATGGGACATACACCGCGCGCATCATCTCCCGCCCATAACCCTCTCATCTCCTCCGATTGAATATTGACCGTCGATCTTACTCCTACATCCGACGGCCCTCGCATGATCGCCAATCGCAAAATCTTAAGTGCCACCCCTTTGTTCCCTCTGATTTTCCATCCTCCGATTCAATCCTGACCGTTGAATCCACAAGAATGAACGGATAGGATTCGATCGCTCTCTACCTCTTGTGCCCTTCGTCATTGCCCCTCCGATATGATCTCAACCATTGATCTCTCCAATGATTCGATGGTCTGCGCTAAATCGCAAATCACAAAATCAAAGAACCGTGGAGTTTTGGCCCCCTACCTTTCTTCGATGCGATTAAATCTCTGCCATCCATTCCGCCGACTCCGACTCGGGCCCAACCGCATCGCACACCGCCTTCCTTTCCCCATTCCATTGATCCGCCGGGACCCCTCGATCAAATCTTACACCATCTCTACGTATCCAACGGCCAGATTTAACTGCTAATTCTCCCCACCGTATCGCCCGCGCATCTCTTCCCATATCGCGTCCTCATCCCCTCTACGCCGATCTCTCCGACCTTATCCAACAAATTAAGAATGCATATCGCATGATTTCAGATCCAGGTTGAATGTTTCAAAACATGATAAAAGCGGTTTGTTGGGGGGGACACGTGTCAGTGCCGAGGCATATCGCGCTTTTTTTGGAAGATTTTCAAAACCACTCGCTGTGAGTCACAGAAACCAGCATTTCTTTCTAAAAGCCACCCTTTCCCAATATATAACCTGCCATGATCCCGACCCGTTCATTTCATCTAGATCTCATCGCCTAGATTATATTATGCCTCCATCTTATATCCCATTCGTCGGATCTTTCCAGCGACTTCATCTAAGATCTCCACCGTTGATCCCTTTCATGATCCAATGTTCATTCACTCTTCCTCCGCCCTCTCGTCCCACCACCTAATGTGCCCCCATTCCCTCCACATTTCACATGTTTTCCTTTGTATTTGTCCCATGTTTAAACTTTTATGTTTAACACTAGTTACTTTTTCCACTAATTTAGTCTAAAACTTGGTTTCTCGGCGTTGCGCCATGTAACCTTTCCGCTCATCCATCTAACTCCTTTCCTCACACAATCTCCTACCTTGTAGAATACTCTATTTGATATAATCTAACTACCCGTAACCTGTCCTCGCACCGCACCTCTTCATCGCCATATTTTTCTTCCATTCCGCCATGATTTTTACCCGTTTTTTTCGCCTACATCCTCCATTTCACGTTGTCGCCACCATTTCCACAGCTCCATTACGTTGTTTCTCCCCTCCACTCCCACTCGGCCTCCTTAACATGTTACTCGTGTTTTTGGGTGTGATTACAGAAGTTGTGAATTATCTCTATCTCCACAAATAATGCTCACGTGACTCGTAGCGCGTAAAGACCATCACGTAAGGGCAAGGAGTATCGTTGAAGGAAATTAAAGGATTAAGACTTTATTGAAGATTTAACTTATAATCCGATTCTCAAAGGACGAAGATGTAAAGGAAGACCATATGAGGATGATTAAAATTACTAGTTCTAGCACCATGGAAACAAGTTATATTAGTATTAGATTTTACAGAAAGTCCTTCTCTTCCAAATATGACTAATCACACGTCCTCTTCCATTGTTCCATCGAACACCAAAACTATTATTACACCGACGTAATTTTATAGAGCCGTCAGACAAGAGGTTATGGAAGTATGGAAGACCTTAAAGACTTTAGTCACCTTACTTATATCGTAAGATATAACAGAAAGTACCTACAGTCGAAAGGACCTCAAAGCGCACACCTCAAGAGATTGTCAACCCGAAAAGTGACTTCCGAAACAACCTAAAGAGTACACACGGCCACGTGCAGAAGCATACAGAGGGCATCAATATTTCCTCTACTCGTCTTAATGAATCATTCAAGCTAATATCTACTACTAATGCTACTCATTCTCCTATAAGAACTCCCGAAGAATACATTGTAAGGTTGTTGTTGGTTGATAGGGATTTTATCGGGACTGCTAGGAATCAAGTATTGGGGAAAGTGGTTGAGTAGTTTGTAAATAGTAGGCTGAGGAGTGGCTTGATGAATGTCACCGGTAAGCCAAAGTATGTGATCGATTTTCACATCAATTGAACAAGCAATTTCACATGTTTCCTGTCTATATTACGGGCATATTTTCTTAGCTTATGATTGTCTCATTTCATGTCTTTCACATCAGTCTATTTATTTTCATAAAGAATGATGGACTCAGCTTTAGATATATCACAGTAAAGTACCTCTAATGCTTCATGCTCTTCTTATCTTTGATGTTTCTTTTTGCTGATTGTATATCCGAGAGAAAAATCTACATAATTTAATCAAAGATGTTGGTTTTCCCATGCTATCGATGTATGGATTTGGGGTTTTCAGTTTAGATGTTCTTGTTTGGTTTCAAATTCTGAAGAATTGGGATAATCGTGGATTTAGAGTTTAGCCCGGCCCACTAGGTTCTTTTCCAACAGCTTGGCCTTTCTAAGATCCCTTGAGCTAGTTTCAAAAGTATCAATAGTCAAGTCCTTTCTCCGATCTTAGGCCTTGCTTCTATGTTTAATCTTAAATGTTTTCTAATTCTAACAGCTGGTTATGAGGACTACTAGATTGTCTTTCTCAGAGTATGCCGAAAGCAAATCCATTTAGCCAGATCTGACTCCGATCTTAATCTACCTCTTTGTAGTTCTATTGGGAGTTTCCTTTGAAGTATGTCAAAGCAGATAGGCTCAAAGTCCTTACTCCTGATTCAGACCGCACTTGGTTTTCTCATTTCACTTACTTTTAAAATGTTCCATCCTACCATATATCTAAAAAGATCCTTTAGTATGCATTTAACTGGGTTCTATGGAAACTCTTGATGGTTTTTGAGTAAATTAAACCCTATCATGACTCCATACCTCAATGGATTGGCACTTCTCTCGACCATCTTCCTCATAAGAAACATCTTACTACTTTGTTCCTTTTTCAATTCCATGACCTTCCCGCCTGATGATCTCCAACCAAAGAAACAAAATTAAAACCCTGTGCTTCATAACTAGCCTAATACCTCAATTTGAGCTTTAAAGGATATATCATTCTGTTTATAGAGAGATCCTCTCTGGATCCAAGGAGGGCTAATCTTAGATTCCAAAGTGGTTTGATGTTGTCTAGTCTTTGGTCTTGCCAATCCGGGCCAAAACACCGGAACCACAACATAATGGCGACTCCACTAGGAAATCCGAGTAACCATCTTATATACCCTTAGTACCTCAAGACCCATAAGGATCAGCATCAGATGAACAGCCGATGGTGGACAACATCCGCTTCAAATATTCAAATTCATCCACCGTGACTCCACACTCCATAATCCTCAAAAGACCAAATGACTCCACCGGTAAGACCAACCGGTTGCGAAGACAATGACCTCTTCTTACAAACATGGATCCAAGCATAGATAGAGAAACAAAGCTAAATGTTAAGGATAGAATGACAAGAGTAGAACATTTTTGGTGAAGTAATAGTGAAGAGTTATGAGGCCGGGCCTAAATGTTGGATTATCCGGAATCCCATGCTTCTTCCAACAAGAACAACTCAAGACCTAGACAATGAGCAAGACATGGACAGATGCCAAGAATCTATAGAAGATGAAGAGGAAGGTGATCAAGAATGGCTCGATCGCCTACTCATATTTTGTATTATGTGCCGATAAGAGAATATCATGACCAAATGGAAAATTCAATGTGGAACGTTGCTTCGTGAAACAAGAAAACCACTTAGAAGATGCAATATGATGTGGAAAGAGAACGAAGACATATGTGAACTTCTCCTCTAGATTATAACTCATCTCTAATTGGCACAAGAAGAGTAAGGTACCTCGATCACATAGGGAGAAATGACCCATGAGCTCGTATTCTAATTTGAGAGTATCACTGTTGCATCAAGAGGAGTTGTTTGAAACAGAAGAGATCAGAAAACATCAGAAAATCCTCAAGGTTTCCATCAAAGACAAGTGAAGATCTCCTTTAAGAGGCTCAAGACATAATCTACCCAAACTACTTAATACAAGAAACATAATGCTACAATTTGCCAAAGAAACACAAAGAAAATTTCTGAGGAAGAAGAATAGATTAATTTATCAATAGATTTAAAATGACCTCCTGAAAGATATTTTAGTATGTAACAGCACTTTTCTTCTCATTCATCTATTGAATTTGATTATGTATTTAGAAAACTCGTAAATCGGGACAATGAAGAACTATTGATAAAAAAAACTGATTGGTAGCATTACTGCAACTGTGATTTTCCTATTTTTGATCCATCTCATGATGATGTTCTCCCAAACATAGCATGATTCATGTGGCCATCATTACACGATGGGAGGAAGATCTAAATCTCTGAACTCCATACATGCTGAATTAATGAGCCAAGTAGGCCTATCTATGATAACTGATGGGAAAGTTATGACATATGTATGCATCATGAATTTACCGCTTATATCGATCATCAGCAGTTTTAAGGAAGGTGGAACCTGATCTCATTTCAAAGGCAGAAGAGGAAGACAATGAAGAAAATTTTGATGATTGAAATTAAGGAGCCTTCCTAAAAAGAGGAAGCAAAGGAATATACCCCTCACAAGAATACGCATCTTTTCACAGCCAAATGGGACAAGATATCTCGTATACAAGAGGATGTACTCGCAATGATATAGATGAGTCCTCCATTTCAAATGAGATGATGAAGTGAGGAGATTCTCCACCTGCAGAGTCTTGTTCGATCCCAGAAGAGAAGGAATCAAATAAGCCTCATAAAATACCGACAACTGTGTGCATCATTTCACATCCTTATGCCATTTCCTGCAGATGAAGAAGGATCAGCACATGGAGTACCAGGTGATAACAAGAAATATTTTAAAAACTGGCAGCAGTGTCAGTGAGATTTAAGGACTTCGCCATTCAAACATGCTCAAAGAGATGAGCAGAAAATGTCATGGATCATCCGAATGGATTATTGAAAGAGATTTTGTCAGCTGGGCATTATGTAAATATTTCAAGTTATAGGGTAGGCAGGAAAGCCTGAATAAAGCTTCTAGGTCTCAGAGAATTCAGTCAGCTTGTTTCACTGAAGTTTTACCCATGAGCATCTTGTCTCATGCCATGGACCTTACGCTGTCATGCTCTTAACTCGGCTCGACTATGTTTCACTTCATGAACAGAGAAAGAAATCACACTGGGCTGAACCAGCGCATTAGCTGAGAGAGAAGCCAAGGAGTCCAAAATGTTTAACTGGTCTCAAGGTGAGAAATAAGGTAGAAGGTGAGATAGGTTTATTTTTCTGTTTGTACAAAAATCGATGATGGTATGTCCGCAAGTCCAAATACCTCAAGAAAATGTTAGGACTATAGGCCTAGGTAGGTAGTTGTTTTAACATTTTGTTGATATATTGTTCTTCACATTGTGGCAAATTGATCCAAGCAAATAAAAAGATGTGCCAAGTATCAAGTATCCGGCCTACTCAAATATTATTTCATATCTTTATATACTTTCAAGAAGATATCCCCACGTTGAGCATCATAGGCCACCTATAAATTTTTGACAAGCAAACAGGTGGCTAAATATGTTCTAGCCTCACACATTTTCAGAAATCATCATTCTGGAAGCTCCATGTGTTGGTCTTATCCTTGGTATTCTCATTGTCATTTCCATTGAGAAGCCCTGGGCTATTTCTATGAAATAGATTTAAAGAGGCCTCCATTTCCCCTTGTTTCACTCCCACATAGCCTCCATTTTCACCTCCTTTTTCCCTTTCAAACTCTGCCACAAAATCCCTTCATTAACCCTCTCCAAATCATCAAAATTCCCTTTTTAAACTCATAAGCCTCTTTTATTGGTTTAAAACTTTTTCCCTACTTAACCCTTTCTAAGCCTTAAAAACCTCATTTTGGCTTAAACACCCTCTTTACATTACTTACCTTCTTAAGCCCTTTGGGTTTAGCTCCTTAGTTCTCTTTCTCCCATACATAACCCTAAGTGTTGAATCCAAGTATATGTCTCCTCAAAGCAGAATTCCAATTCCTGAACTATCTATTAAATTTTTCCTTTGTTTCTCTGTAAAATCTCCCCATGGCTGTCCTCTCTTCTCCCACTTCCACTCCACCTACCCATGATCTACATGGATCGATGCCCACGTGCATTATTCATCTCCGCCATAACCCTCTCCTTTACCCCTCCGATTAATTATTGACTGTTTATTACTTCCAGATCCATGTTCTCACATATCCACACCTAAAAATTTTAAGTGCCATTCTCATTCCTCCATTTTTGATCTCGATCAATCACCATTGAATCCACAAGAACCAACTAAGCTGTGGTTCACTTTCCCGCCTCTTTGCTCTCCCGTCATTCCTCCGATTCGATTCTCAACTGATCTCTCAATGACCCGACGGCTCGCTAAATCGAAAATCGCAACCAAAGAACCGCGGAGTTTTGGCTCTACCTTCCCATGTTGTATTTTCACCTCCCACATCCCATTCTACCTCGCATCTCACGGTCCAAATTGCATCGATACTCTTCTCCCTTTTCTGCTCATAATGTTTCTACCATCCCCATCAAATCTGGCCCATTCTACAAGAGATCCATCTGCCGGGATTTTAACTACGTTGGTTCTCTCACCGTACGCCGCGCATATTTGTTGCGCTCTCATCCCCACCGTCGATCTCTCCAAACTTTCCATCCAACGGAATACGAGAATTCATATCATGATTTCGCCTCCGAGGTTTAATGTTTCAAAATTACGCGATAAAAGCGGTTTGGGGGCACGTGGTCAGTGGGAAATGAGGCATATCGCATTTTTTTAAGATTTTCTAAACCCATACTTCTAAAGCGCTGAACCAAATAGTTTTTCTTAAACTAACTTTCCAATATAATCCTTTCCATTTAGTCCCAACCGTTCATTTGATCGCACAATACCCATGATGAGACAATGCCCTCCATCATCATCCCACCATCGAACCTTCCAGCGACTTCATTGGAAGATCTCCACCATTGATTCCTCAGACTGTTCCGTCCAAATTCACTCTTCCTCCGCCCTCTGGTCCTGCACCACCTAATGCTTCCCATTCCTTCTACTCACCTATTTTTCCTTTGTATTTGTCCTGCGGCTAAACTTTTATGTTTAACACTGCTATGTCAAATAATGCATTTAAAATTGTTTTGCTGTTGGTAATCCTTTCCATTATCCGTCTAACCTCTTCTCACAATCTCAGCCGTAGATCACTTCTTCTTTTGATCTAATCTAACTGGTTTGTCCTGCCTTCATCTGTTCCTTCATCGCCGCTTTTCTTCATTCTCATGATTTTTACTCCGTTTTCACTCTGCATCCTCCATTTTCACCGCTCGCGCGCCCATTATTTCCAGGCTCTGCCAAATAAGTTCTCCACTCCTACCCTGGCTTTAACATATATTGTGTTTTTGCAGATTTCATGAGTGGTGAATTCATTCTGTCTCCAGACAACACAAATACAAGGATCAGTGGTAGAAAGACCATCAAATAATGGCAAGGAGTATCATGAAGAAATTAAAGGATTGACTTATCAAGATTAATGCCATGAATCCATCGCTTCCGTGAAGAAGAATAAGTACACACGTAGGTGATTAAAAGGCTCATATACAGCACCATGAAACAAGTTATTATATCAAGCCATATCAAAATAGAAAAGTCCTTTTCTTCCAAAGATGACTAATCACATCTCTCCATGTTCCATCAAACACTGACCATATTATTGCACCGACATAGTGAGAGTCACAGATGAAGCAGGAAGTAAGTGGAAGACCTAAAAGACTTTCAATCACCTTACTATATCGAAGATAGAATGAGTACCTGTTATAGTCAAAAGACTTCAAATCACACACTGGAAGGAGATTGTCAGAACCCGAGCAAAGGACTTCAAACAGCCTAAAGAGTACACACGGTCAATGTGCAAGCTATTACAGAGTGGGCACTAATACTTTCCCCACTCTGCCTTAATAGAATCATTCAGTGCTGAAGGTTCATTACTTTTACCAGTTCTCCTATATAAGAACTCCCCAAGAATACATTGTATGTTTGTCATTGGTTGATAGGATTTTATCGATCATTGAACTCATTGGGAAAGTAGTCAGTAGTTAAAATAGTAGTAATGGAGAGAAGTTGGACAGGCATACCAGCTCAAAGTATGACTGGATTTGCAAATCACTCATCAGCAATTTCACAGATCTTGTCTATATTATGTGATGTTTTCTTGGCCATGATTGTCTCATTTCATGTCTTTCAGCACGGTCTATTGCCTTCGGGATAAGAACTGCATCTAGTTTAGATATAAATTTCCAAGCATGTGCTGTACCTGCACGTTCTACTGCTATCTGATGTTTTCAATTTGCTATCTCAGAGAAAATTATAATTAAAATCAATAAAGATGTTGGTTTGCCTGTATGTTTAATGTGAGATGTATGGATTTGGGGTTTGTTTCTGATGTTCTGTTTGGTTTTACTGAAGAATTGATGGGATTTAGGGATTTGTTACCCCGTCCACTTAGGTCCTTTTCCAATGCTTTTGGCCTTTCTAAGATCTCTTTGAGCTAGTGTCAGCACAGGTTAGAAGTCCTTCTAATCTTAGGTCAGTTTGTTTAATCTTAAATGTTTTCTATTGATGTTGAGCATGAGGGATTCATTTGTTTTTCTTGAGAGTATGTCAGTGTACTGATGGAAATGACATATAAATTTAGATTCTTTGGGTTACCTTTGCCCATTTGGAGTTTCTTTGAAGTATACAAATGTGATAGGTTCTAAAGTCTCCACTGACTAGATCAATTTTGGCTTTTTCATTTCACCTTTGTCTGATGTCTATCCCACTATCATTTTAAAAATATCTTTGTATAGATGGATTTGTTTCAGAAACTTTGGATGGTTTTTGAGTAAATTAAACCCGCATTTCATGACTGAGCAGCTCCAATATTGCACTTCTTCACTTATCTTCACAAAGATCTTACTACTGCTTCATCATGACCTTCTCAACTTGATGATTCCAACCAACACAAACAAAATAAAACTTTGTGTCATAACTAGCCTAATACCTCACCGCAGAGTTTAAAGATATATCATTCTTTAGCATTTATGAGATCCCTCTCCGGATCCTGTGAGGGCTAGATCCTGTATTCCAAAGTGGTTTCGATGCTGTCTAGTCTTTGCCCTGCTATCCTGGCCAAACACCGGAAACTGTTAGGTAGGTTTAAGGAGTAAAAATAATCTTCTCATTTCTGGAAAATCTAACCGAGAAATATCATTCTAATAGATTCAACTATCTGCATTCATGATACTCGCATCTATTGACCTCAAATAAGTGGAATACTAAAGCCATTTCCCACTTAAATGGGAGTCGAATTTACAAAGGGTCATGGATGGATGCGCCACTAGGGGTACTTTGAAATAGATTCAAGTAAATTTATCCATTCTGCCTCCCTTTGTTTTCGTAGGCCTCCGAGCAATATTTGATAGATATCCCCGCTCCTCATCTTTCTCCTTTGTCCTCCCCAGGGCTGTCCTCCTCATTGTCGGTTTATGAGGCCGATCTTGCAAAGGTTCCACCAGATCGAGCCCCTAACTCCCCTTATACCCCGACCATGGGGACATGCAAATAAAGACGAGAAAAAGCATCAGCCTGGACAATATCAATCTGACAGAATGCAACAGACTGGCAATAAATCCAAGAAAGGAATACGTAGCCAAGGCTTCATTTCATTAATATCAAATTCAAACATGCTTATAAAACATGATGGAAATAAAATAGCTAGGTGATGGTAGTGAATCTCTCAGAAGAGATGTATGACATACACTTAAACTACAAGAGTTTGAGGGCCCATTTATTATGGAGAAACAATGGATAATCTTAAACTGCCCAAAAACTCAGTCCCAGAGAGTGTCAAAATGAGGTGTCCATTTCCTGGGGTGAAATTAGTACTAACTCCCATGACTATGTTTTTGGCATACTATCTGGTTTTGGGGTTTCAAAACTAATCTCGAAGTTCAGACTAAAAACTGAAAATATAAGTTGTAAAAAACTCAGTAGAATAATGAAATTTTGGAATAGTGGTGGCCACCAATATCCACCTAGATCATAATTCAATAGAGTATAACGAAAGCAGTTTTTGTAAGCCTGATGTTTCAGCTAACTTCGATATTGTCTTTGAATACTTCTGCAGTACCTGCCATTAAAGCGATCTAGAGAGTTTGATATAGCCTGCCCTCGTTTATCTCCAACAGCTTTGAAGAGTTCCTCATATATGTTGAAAGTGCTAGTTTAAAGTGCTTACTTGATCTTATCAATTTTTATGTTTAATATGAATACGCTTCTTGAGAATATGTCAAAGGTATTGCTAAGTCTTTACTGATCTTTGACTTGGTCTTTGTTTTAATGTTTTCTCAAAGTATACTAAAAGTGAGTTAGTTGTGCAATTTACTCCCATCTTAGGTTACTTTTGTGTCTTCCATTAAGGTATGTCAAATCAGCTATTTAGAAGGCCATTCTATCTTAGGTTGCCCTTTGCTTCTTGTGTGTTTGGCTTTTCAACACTCTTACTATTTCATTCCATAAATCAACTTTCTGAAGAGATCCTTTCACATGTATTAGACTTTCCTCATGGACTAATTTGAAACTTTCTATGTAATTAAATCCTTTATGACTCTGAGTAGCTCTAATGGATTGAAGCTTTGCTTTCTGTTTATCTATCAAATTTAACCATTTTCAACTCAATTGCACCTTTTACCCTCATGGTTAATACTTTTATTTGATGAGTTCATCCTAACCAAAACAAACAAACCCGTACTTTATAACTAGCCTGAATATCATACAGGCCTTAAATATCATATCTTGAAAACACATAGATCTCTGAAATCTAGGATGGCTAGATTCCTCAGACTCCAAAGTGTCTGATGTGGCCTGGTGTTTGTACTTTCCACATTGCAAACTACTTGAGAACCTGTCAAATTTTTACAAAAGGAGTTTTCTCCTATGCCAAGTTTGAAGAATCCAAAGATTTTCCTCTCCAAAACAAGGTTCCAAAATACATTTTTTTATTTAATATTTCTTTTTATACAAGATGAATGGCCTTCATATCCCCGACTTTTTGAACTACCTCATGAGTCTTAGACTTTAATGTGACCTTGAAATTATATAAGACTTTTGGACTTATGGTTTGAACTTCTACGACTCATTTGTCCACATGACTTTTGTACTTCCACTACATTTGTCTTTTTCTTGAAAATACATCAATACATTCTTACGCGATGTTGTGGCATGAAATATGTATATTGTTTTTGCATACATATAATTTGCATAGCCACAATTGACTATGATGGTTATGAGGGATGATGTAGCTTTCAAGTTTCTCTTTGTTGTTTTGTCTTTGTATCTTCATGTAAGACCTGATCAAGAATTCATATTCGTGAAAGTGCATTTTATATTAATATCTACCCTCCAAAGGGTTATTATATGTCATCAACTTCTTTTTGGGCTATCACCACAGACAAGTGTATTCATGCATGGGTCCAAGGATCTACTATCCTCGATGATAGTTCTTCTTGTGTCGCTTATCTAAATTACTTCCTTGTTCATTATCTTCTTATGTTCCTTTAGCATCACTCTTCCTCTTGTTGAGTAGGACAACTATCAATGAAATTACTCATGATAAGAAAAATCAGCCTTGAAATGATCTATCCCTTTCTACTTAGCCACTAAGAAGTTGTTTATTATAGCCTCTGAGTGGCTGAAAGAGGAAGGCTTGATAATAATGAATAGTTAAAATAAATGTTGGTTTAGGAAGGAATTGGTATTGATTGTTACTACATGATGAATACAGAAGAAGTGCTGGAATTCAAACACAAAAGGGGAAGGCACAAGCACTAATGTTGATGAGTCGGATGGTTGCACTTACACCATGATAGGAAGGAAAGAGAGAAGACTAAGACAATGTAGTTGACGATCAAGACTAAGATATCTTTACTAAGATTTTACGCACTAATAACGGCAAGGCTTATGAGAGAGGCTTGAGAAAGTGTTCATAGAGAGGGGAAATACAAGGAACACTTAGCTAATATTGGGCCTTACTATGCTATACTCTAGTTTTGGGTATGAGGCCTTATGTTAATGCATTTTTGTCAACAAGCGTCATTTTTCATTTAATGTGATTTTCTCATTATAGTATATTTTGACCAATAGTAACTGGTCATTCATCCTGAATGCACTCTTCATTGTATAGAAAATGTAGGTCACTTAGCCTAGGAAATGCTTCACTGATTGTGGAGGGAGGAAGGACTAGAGGGCTGATTTTCTTGAGAGGGGATGAAGGGGGTGTTCTATCAATCCAGAATTTCATCTTCATGTAAGGAAGGGGTGTTCAAAATGTAGATAGTGATTCAATATGATCCAAGGTTAGGTGACTATATTAGTAGGGCTTCTCAATATAGGTAGTCATTAGAGATGGATTTGAGAATAAATTTATGAAAAGTATCGATGGGAAAGATATCAATAAGGTTCAGGAATGGCCTACTTGCATCACCTAGTAGGGGATCTATGAATTCACAACAACAGTAGGAGGATCATGAAGAGCCTAAAATGGATAAGCAATCGTAGAGTAAGGAAGGTGCATATGAACAGTAACATAGATCGCTTTACATGAAAGCCATCAATACAAAGGATTTATTAAGACTTCATGAACAACAATCACACCTGAAAACAACAAATAAATTGACATGCCTTAAGGTGAGATAGTTAAAATGCCACATATCAGGTAAGTCACTAATATGTTTGCATATATTATCAGTCCTAAAAGTAATAACCTCAGAATAATAGGCCTAGTGCACAGTATATTCATGATATGGACAGCTGCATCTTCTAACATAGTTTTCACTGTGAACAACTCTAGTGATGTGTGAAAAGGTGTGACATACAAGAGTTGAAATGTGCTAGAAGTGATACTTGAAATCAGAAGAAAATGGGAAACAATTACCTTGAACAAAGCTAAAGAAATTAGCTTAAACGTGCTGAGAAAAGAAGAAAACACCACTTGTTAAAGAAACAAGCAAAATGATAAAGAATGTGAACATGAGATAGAGCATACAAAGGCAAGAAAGATAACGCTAAAACCTGTCATGAAATAAAGAATTTTAGCCAAAGTAGTGGGAGACTATTTGGCTATAAGCACACTGGATTTACTTCCAGACATAGGTTGAAAATTAGTAATGTAATCATCACTGGGTGAAAATGTAGTGATATAAATAATGCTAAAGCTTGTACGTAGGACTTTCAAAAGTATCATCTCAACATGGGAGGGTGACACACTTAGAACTATGAGAATACTAAAAATTTATCAAATCAATAACTACAATGAAATTACTAAGAGAAATCAAGGAAAAGTTGGCATTTAAAGACTGAAATAGGCCCCAAAATTTAAGTGTTGGAAAATTTGGAGGGCATTAGATCGCAACGTCAACAACACTTGATGAAGGTCTCACTGCATTGAGTGAGAAATTTCCTAGGGAAGGAACTTCCTCATATTTTCCCACCAAAAATCTTCCCAAGAGCCATTTGGGCCTCATTTTCCTTAGGAGTTCAAGAATGGAAAACATATAAGAAAAAACAGAGGGTATATTACCTTCATTCCTCTCGGTATATCAAAGAACCATGAAAATAGTGTATCTTTACTACTATTGTAAACCTAAGAGATAACATCATCAAACCGTTTACCTCGAAAAATAGGAATGTATTCTAGAATACTTCACTGTAGACTGGGAAATTAAACTTGAGATCTCGAAACAAATCTAAAACAAAAACCCAATGAGTTGTGATCATTTCAAAGGGGAGCTGAGAAAGATCTAATAACAAAGTGATGAATCTAGTACCATTAAATTAGCCTTGCCATATATCCACTAGAAGTACATAAAGGAAAAATCCATTAGAAATTTTTTTATACAAAATCATATTGTTATTATTTTTCTAATTTGAAAATTTAAAATTTTAAATGCATTGCTCTAAATATGTTATGCATCATTATTTATTGTTTAAATAAATTGAAAAAACCCAGTACTCATTTTAGAGAGGGACTTTGTTAAATTAAGAGAATGGATTTTGAGAAAAATATTTAGTTTTTGTATTTTATACATTTACTATTTTAGCCCCCTTGAAACTTTCCAAAAATATTTCACATAAGGTTTAAAAGAAATTAGATGAAAATACTTCATGAATTGGCATACAAACTCAGGCTGCTGGAGATTCTCAAATCCTTAGTATGACTAACATTTTAAACTATGTAAGACAGTTTTAAGTTTTCCATGCTAAGTAAGAGGAAGTCAGAGAAATCATAGGGTGAGAGCTTAAACTTTGTTTTTAGGCCCTCGACAATTGGAGGACAATGAAATGAATCAATATATTTACATAAATCTGAAAGGTATGACCGAGAGTTTACAAACTGACAAACTATGATCCATGGATATTGTGTCCATCCAACTATTCCACTGACCATTGCTCTTTCTCTCATTTCCTACTGTAGCATAATTATTTTTGGGAGTTTTCAGTATCCTCAACTTCGAGATTACTTTGAGGCCCTGGAATAACATTTTTTAAAATGGGCATTTTCACGGAGTCTTTTACTAACGTTCAGAGTCAAAAATTTAGTCCTCTGATAGATTTTTCTAACGAGGTATCATGCACGTCAAATGAGATCGTATGCCAAAAGTTACAACCTCGGAAATTTGATGTACTAATTCTAACGGCCCACAATTTTGTGTGTTTCATCTCCAAGGGTTAGGTTTCGATGTTTAGGATTTTCCATTGTTTCTCAATAATAAATAGGCCTTTAAATTCATTGTATCATATCAGGCATGTAGCTACTACATCTCTTCTAGAGATAAGCTACCATCACCCAAGCTAAGTTATTTTCATTCAGAGGTGTAAGCATAGTTCAATTCTTTGAGATTAATGAAATGTATGTTATTTTAATGATTCTTTATTAATGGTTATATTTGTATTCTAATGCGTCTATGTTTGGGTTTGTATCGTTGGTATCAAAGAGGTCTACTCTTTCTCTATTTTTTCTTTTCATGTCCCCAATGAGTCGTGTATATGAGTTAGGGCTCAACTCGTTGAACCATTGTAAGACCAGCCTCTCGCAAATCTCAGATGACTGCATGGTAGAAGAAAATAAAGACGACAGGGTGAGGACTTTAAAATATTACTCAAAGAAGCCTGAGCAACAAAGGAACACGATGCAGATGGAAACTCGCCTAGATCCTTAGATTCCTAATAGCCTCATATTCCTCAACTCCGGATTTATAGTTGGGAATTTTCCTAAATCATATAACAGAGGGAATACAAAGGTGAAATATGACTCTATGAATCATTTTCCTTGTTTTCAACGTATAATGCCTTAAAAAAACCACGACCTTCTTGCTTAATTTTAAGAAAGGAGGAAAATTGGGAAGACTTTGTACAATTTCAGACTCGATTCCTAGTTTCCTAAGCATGATATTTTATCTAAAAGAAAGGTGAATTCATATTCCAAATACGTAGCCAAAGAATTCTAACTTAAGCCGCCAATATTTCTCTCATATTTGCCGAGAGAATGGATCTATTTGCCACAACTTTTTCTTCTTCAATATGGCAAACTTTGATTATTGGTTCGTGTTCAATAGGAGTTTGATGATTCTCCAAAATTGGAAACATTTTCTCAATTGCTATATGTGAATTAAAACGCATGTAGTCGATAACACAATTGACCTATCTTTTAATTAAAATTGTGAAGAATTAAAATTGCTTCATATTAATTTATTATATCAAAATATTCAGAACAAACAACATGGGAAATTGGAAGATTTTCAAAAAGGGGTTGAGTGCCAACCAAGAGGAAGCTCGAGAAATTTCTGTGAGAAAAGATGAGGCAAAGTTGAGCAAGATTAAGAGAACAACAATAACAAGGCAAATATAGGTGATTCTTTTGTTTCATTTTTCCTATTACAATTATAAATTGCATGCATTAATTATTATAAACTAAAAAATTATATTATATATGGATTCCAAAGATCTTATGTACCACTTATAGAACATAATAGAAGAAGACAATGAGATAAACTAAAGGAATATGAAAAAAATAATGGTCATATAAGCCTATATATGAACAAAAATATACAATGACTATTGGTAATCCAAGAAATATGATTTAAAAAAAAAAAAAAAAAAAAGGAGGATGAAACAATAGAACCGAGATAAAATAAGCAGTGAAAGTAATAACATGTATTTAAAAATTGATATGAAACGACAACTAAAGAATCCATAAAATATGCAATTGCATAAAATCCCCAAGAAAATCGATGATATCCTTGATAGTGGTTTTCAATGATGGACCATGATCTAGGTGGATACTGGGTGTTACCCACCTAGTCCATTTGACCCCCACCTACTGCCATGGCCAAGACAACTTACTATTTTTAGCAAGCTTTTCAAGGCCCCAACTTCCGGGCCGTTTCAGGCCCTAAAATGTAGGCATCAGAGGAGATTTCTAATAAGGTAATGAGCGCATCAAAATGGAGATCGTATGCCAAAGATACGGCCCCGTGAAGATTTGATGTACAAATTTATCAAACAAAATGCATGCTTTGGCATTTCATCTCAGGGTTAGGTTTTTTTATGTTTAGGGTTTTTCATCGTTTCTCAACAATAAATAGGCCTCGCGCCTCATTTTAACACAGTCAGGTTATAGCCCACCACATATGTTCTCGAGATACGCTATCGCCCCGGCTAGTTTATTTCCATTATCTCTCGTAAGCATATTTATGTTATTTTGATATTAATGAAATGAAGTATTATTTCGCTATTATCTCTGTTTATGTTTATTTATGTATTATTGCGTTCCCGCATAGTCCGGATCAAGCCCATTTTAAAATGGCTTAGATTATTTTGAGATGAGCATGTATACTTAATTTTATTTTTAGGCGTGGCATGGTCAAATGATATCAATGTAATGGTTTAAATCCATGAGAAGGAAACTATATCTCATAATCGCAATGATAATGGTTCATGTTAAACCAATAAACATTTTTCGAGAAAATGAACGTCCGTGGTCAATGACAAATCACTTAATGTGTTTAATGGTTCATTAAAAATCGGAAAACCACCGGAGAAGTGAGATTAATAGTGTAATGTACCTGTGAATCACCTAAAAATCGTAATGGTTGAAGGTAACCTACAAAAAGTAAGGATATGATTCAACCAAATAAAAACCATTACATTTCCATACTATTCTACATGAATTACAATTCATGGAAATGTTTTCAAGATTGATTACCAAAAAAAAGGTTTTCAAATAGGTGCTCTAAAACCTCGAAACATTATAATGGGATTAATGCTCGAGACCTGTAGGAGTTAAAAGAGAGAAAAGGTGTCAAGATCTGAAGGAGCAAGTGTATACCTCCTTCCATTTGCATGTTGAGAAGACATTCTGTACAAAACATATAACAACATGTTAGTAGTCCATGACATCCATCATTAGAAAATATAGCTCAATCCTAAATGATGATTCCTACTCTTTGAAAGCACCAATACGTTTCTTCTTGCAATCCTCATGAAGGTTATGAGGATTTTTCAATTGTGTTCAAAGACATACAAGTGTAGTAGTGATTCGCTTGCACAAAAATGAGTCTATTATTGCATATCACTACAAATTATCCATAGAAGGCTCATGATAAATTAATATTATTCATATATTATAAATTCAAATTAAATATTAGTATGTGTATATTGATGATGCTTTAAATTTTTTACAATGTTAATCTTCTAAAATGTGGCAATATAATGTTGATTTTGAGCTAGCTATTTCTCAACATGTAGTTGTGAAATATATTAAAAGAAAAGTATGTTTTCAGAAAATTAGAAAAGAGGTTATAATTTTTAAGATATAATGGAAAAATAATTAAAACATAAAAGACATTGTGTATCCTTATTTCAAGTGTATAAAGGGTTCCTAAGAAACACTATATACTATGACATTACAACACAAGAAATATACCTCTTGTTTTGTGTAGTTGAAATTATTTTTCACTCTGAATTTTGGAACAAAAGAATTGAATACTGACACACAACATTTTCTGATGAAACTATCAAGGGACATCATAAATTACCATTCCTAGATAGCTTGTTCAAATATAAAACTCTTCATAATTTTCTGAGAAAGTTTCTATAATATGAGCATATTTTTTTGATGTTTCATGCCCATTGTAAGAAATAGCCTGGAAACATAGATGTTTCATTCCACTGCGCTCAATTTTAGTCATTCTTCTATTCTATTCCAAATACAAAATTTAAAATACCGAGACTTTCTTTGACAAAGTTTTTCTACAAACCATTCCATAACATTGCATTAGATATAGAATTTTCAAGTGAAGTATGATTGAAAAATAGTGGAATTTTAGATATCACAAACAGTATGTTGATTAGGCCCTTAGTCATCTCGAAAATAATAAAGAAGATGATGAATTCCTCAAACAAGAATTTGATGTTGAAGATTATTAGTAAAGAATGATCACTTGTATCCAATCATTTCTACAAACAAAGAAATGTTTCATACATTCACAATCGTTTTTGAAGTGATTTTGATATGTATTTTAAATGTGAACAAACTATGTTCTAGATTGGCCGCAGCTATTTCCAATTTTATAAGAAATTCTAATCCAAAGGTGTTGTTTTCTAATAATTCAGATGGGAAAATTTTGGTTTTCAACATCTTCATTTTTAGACAAATAAATGACTTGATTTTGAGATTATTTTATGTTATCCAATTGAATATGAAAATTCCATCCTCTTAAAGTGATTATTCAAGGAATAATTTGCACTTCGAAGTGTTCGTCCTATAAATTTTATAGATGAGTTATTGTCTTACCCGATTATCTGGCTCGAGATGTAAATAATGATTCATGTCTGAAATTACTTCCATAGAAGAAAAAAAAAAAGATAGAAATGCCCTAAAAAAAGAAATACGAGGGAACAAAAAAAAAAAAAAAAAAAAGAAGAAGAAGAAGAAGAAGAAGAAGAAGAAGAAATGATAAATAAATAGGCATAAAAGAAAGAAAAGCAGATATTAAAGTTATCTCAAAGTGAGAAAGTCTAAGTGCCACCAAAACAATAAATAAATAAAAACAACATTAAAAGTAAATTAAAGTCTTTATAAGAAGTAAGAACTTGTTTTAAAATTTACTTAGGAATAAGATAAATAGAAATAAATTAGGCTAGTTAACAGTATATTTAATCGTAATTAGATCTGAAAGCAACATTAGATGCAATTATCAATGGATCACACTCTTTTAATCGTGATTTAATAGTTTAGAAATTAGGATAAACAAGGCAAAATTTAATTCAATTTATAAGAATTAAAGAGTTTGTTTTTCTGAAATTTGTAGAGGTAGGAGTGTTAAATGAGCCTTAAAACTCGAATTTGTAATTTTCCTGCCTATTGTCGCCAAAAAGTGATTTGAAATGTTTTTCAAAAGGTAAGTGAAGTCATCATGAAAGGTTGTTTATGACATTTTAAATTTGAGATGTCTTGGTTACCTCATCACTGATGTCACCAAGTTATAATTGCTAAAAGAAACAATTCCAATCATATGTACTACCCTCCATCAAATATTCCTCTCCCTCTATCTTTCACTCATCCATCTATCCATTCCATCTCCCTTCATCATTGCCCATCAATCAACTTCACCACTCCCCTCATTTCCTTTCCCATATTTCACTCATATCCTTCATTTCACCAAAGGAGAACGTGAGCATTTCCATCACAACAACAAATAAGGTCAATCAGAGTTTCGAGCATTCATCGTGGCAGACAGCAAAGACCGGCGTACAAACCTTGATCGTGGAAAGTGATTGTGCAAGTTTACCCTCGTCTGCCTCACTCGACAAAATTTTCTCGATTTTCTCCACTAACATACAATGTGTAACTTTACAAAACTCATGTCTCGATTTTCCTGTGATCGCCCCCCATGTATGAAATGCATTGAAATTTTTGAGGTGATCGCGCAAAGACAAAGTATTTCAATTTTGAATTCTCCTCCGATTTCCAAGTTGATTTAGCTGCTAACTAAAACAACTCATTGTGCCTCCCTAAATTCTATGATCACTCCTTCCCTTAGATTTCATGTTTAGGTAAATAAAATCTTATTTTCTTACCTCGCCTAAACCCCGCTATACAAATCCGCTGTGTCCATAGATTTCATCCATTCACCAAGAAACATTAACATTCCCCGTCATGTCACCCCATCAAATTATTTTTAAGGATAACTCACACCATTCTACTGCTATTTTCCCACCCTTCATCCTTTGGTTCATTTATTATGTTTATAACTCCCCAAGAGATTCATCATTTTGTGCTAAAAACATTACTCATATCTATCATCCCAAAAGCATAAAACAATGATTAATTTCACCAACAAACATGCCTACATCGTAAGGCAAAGAAAATAATCACAACAAAACCCATCAGAATAGAACCTGTGATAATTAGAGACATTGAAAACTGGCACAACCATTCGTTAATAACATTCGAATAGGTAGATGTAGAATTTTGTAAAAGTGTCAAATTCAAGGTTTTCACTCTTAGGTTGGTGTGTTAACAATTTGCCCAATCTCAAAGGAAACATGGTAAAGATTGGAAAACATAGAATTTGAAGTTTCAAAGAAACCATTTTCGCTTCTTACAGATATCCTCTTCGACAAGATATTGTTGGTTTAAGAACATGGAGCTAGACCCTACATTATATAAACCTCTTCTCAAACCTCAACATAGAAGAAACTATGAGTACTTCCCAAGGTACTTCCTCTTGAATAGATTTGATTGTGACATTTCCAAGGCAATACGTAGATATTTTATATGTGAGGGAATATTTAGCAGAGTTTTCGACCATATTAAGTTGCTCATGCATTTCACTGTGGAAAAAAAACCCGAATATGCCTTTTATCCTGCTCAAAATTTTGGCTAATATGGAAAAGAAAGTGAAAATCCAGAGGAGGAAAGCATGATGCCGCCTATTTCATTGATCTCATTAAACTCGCTGGTTTTGAAAGAGTTATAAACATGTGCATCACTTGGGAGGATTACTCGTTAAATATCCAATTTCACAGAACCAATGAAGGCCACAAGATCCAAGAGAAAAAATCCATACCTGTAGACCCCAAGACAATAATAGAGAAAGAAGAACAAACTTGAAGAGGCCTACAAGGAAAAGGATTATCTTAGAGCACAAGCTAAAATGTAGGCAACAAAATCCAAAAGGTAAAGAAGGTTGATGCTTTGAGAAAATCATATGATCTCAAGATCTAGGAGAAAAGAGTACCATCCAAGAGGTAACTCGAAGAAGACATTCCTAAGAATGACATCGCCTCTAAAGAACTTTGACTGAAAAAGAAAGTTTTAAGAACAAGAGATTGGAGGAAATGCAAGAAGCTCATTTTGAAGAAGGATGTTACAAAAGGATGAGAAGGACTCATCATATTGAGCTTCAAGAAATATTAGGTAAAGGCTCATTTCACCGTTCATTTTCTGCAAAATCAAACAAATGTAGACCTCATACCACCAAGTTGGGGAGGCACAAAGACAAAAAATATCTTGAAACACTACCTAAATCACGATCATCAAGTAGCCTAAAGATAAAGGAAAGAAGGTGATCACCAAAGAATTTGATGTCCCTTAAAACAAATCTTAGAAGACCAATGACCCGAGAAACGACAAGGAAGGAAAATGCACTAAGACATGCCTCCACCTCAAGCACAAATTTCCATAGAGGATCCTATAGGATGACATTGAGGAAACAGCAGTATTGGTTGGATAGAGTTAATGAACACTTTCTGTGAGAAAACGTAGGAGAAAGCCAATAGAGACATTAGCCTCCAGAGAAACCTAGCAAGGCATTACTATGTTAGAAATATGATTTGTAGTATAAGGGTAAGAATGATGAAGGTAGCTATCAAGAAGACTAGAGGCAACCGAGAAAGATCAAACAAGCAAACATCAAAGAGAAGCGACTCACACTTTGAATAAATAAATTTCCGCTTAATTTTCATGCCTATGTGTCACCCTTGTCATTTTGTAAATTTTTGCATAAGGTAGCATGATATTTTTATTTTTTGGGAATCCAAAGTTTGTGTCATGAGAGATCAAGGGGGAAAAGACCATCACCGCAACATTGTTTTATGATTCAGATGTTTTGAGTCAATCTGACCTGACCAGCTCTCTGACCGCGCAAAGTTCAAAAAGGGTTTTCACAAAGAGTATCAGTTGGAGAAAGATTTTCAGAGTTTCATCAGCATGCTACATACTACAATTCATCCATTCATATACAGCAAGATCAACATGCCCTTAAAACACCAAATTTTGGCACCCATATGCACGTGACTATCTAAAATTTCGAGTTTTTGATGTTTTAGTCATTTTTTTTAAATATTTTTTTATGGCCGAAAGAGATGAATCTGGGAACCGGGAGGAGGTTTATGTTCCTATGATCCCAAACTAAAAAAAGGTATCTCACTTTTCACAATGTATCGGGATGGAGGGATCCATGCACATCTTTGTACCTCTATTTTTCTTACACAAGAAAAAATCCCGTTTTAGCATCACTTGGCCAGAGAACATTATGAACAACTGAAGGAGAAATTTTACAAACTGAAGGAGGTTTATCTTAGAAACATCTTCATACACCACCTCTTTCCATTTTCTTTTACACAGGTCACACAGTTGAAAGTATTTAGGTAACTTGAGACAAAAGTTTACAAACTTTTACAAGGAAAAATTGTATGTCACAAATTTATTTTTCAAGTAAAGATCGCCTATGCAGCATATCAAGCATACATTTCCAACTTTCAAAATATGTCTTCAGCAGAAAATAAATAAATAAAAATAAGAATAAATTAAAAATAAAATAAATAAAAAATAAAAATCATCGGGAAGGTCTCCAAACTAGTCCGCAAACTTTTGTTGTGCTTCTAAGAGCATTGCTATAATTTTAGTAAAAAGACAATTTTACTTTTGTAATTTGTAAACGTACATTTTGATGTGCATGTAATTGGTTAAACAAGAGTTTATCTAAGGCTTAAATAGGTTTATTAGTGTGGTTATTATAGTAAAATATCTCAGAATCAATGCAAGGAGAGATAAGCTCTATATTAAGATAAAGGGAGGAAAGTCCGTTCTAACTCCTCCTAGTTTTAGCATAGATAAGATAGGTATTGTACCTACTTAGTTGACTTTTGAAATATAGGAATTGACCTCAATCAGAGGGAATTGAATTTTACATCTATACATACCAAAAATTAACTCCACATGTATTGGAACTCACAAGAAAAAGTACTCATTGTTGTAATCAAATCATTAAAGTCACAAATTCATCATCACAAGAATGCAATTGCAGGATCTCTAGTCTCATTTATCTTGGTGAAGTGTCATGTTTTATTATTTATTGTAGACAAAAAACAATTATTTATTTATTTATTTAGTATATATATTTAAATAAGAAAATGTTGTATATATATTACGCAGGCACACCCAAATGTTTTCTACTTGAAGGTTAATTCTAAGATTCTTAATTTCCTTGTTATAACCTTATCCACTCATCAATTCCTCCCAATCATTCATCAAACCTTAAAGGATCCAAAAAGGTCTACATTTCCTCGCAAGTCAATTGCACTGCCTTAATTGAACTCATCTCAAGGATTCCATTTCCCAATGACCTATCTCAAATTTTTCGAATTCCAACAACAATTAAAGACTAAACTTTGAGCCTAATAACTAGCCTAAAATTTTAAAAAAGTTAAATTTGATAAGAAAGATCCCTCTCTAGTTTTGAAGGGCTAGATCCTAAACAAAGTGGTTTTGTTGTTACCTATGTAGTTTTTCTAAATTTCCTTAGAAATTACAGAGGCTAACATAGTGGCAACTATCAGGGGAACGAATGGTTTCAGCTTCCCATGAAAGATTATCAAGTCTTTATCTTATTAATGATGACAATGATCGATTACTAAGAAGGTTGAATCATTCACATGATGACCATGATTCAAAGTATCCAGAGCTTCAAATCTGGTATTACCCACTGCCAAAGAATCTAGATTTTAAAGCATTCATGGTTACTCCATTACACCTTGATCATATTTCTTTGCTAAACGCAGATGACAAGGTTATTAAAGATTGCAACAAGATACGTTGAAGGCATCCCGAAACATCTTTCCCGATCCTAGTTGAAAGTATCACCAAAACTGTTGGGGCCACATGTGATTTTGCCGCAAAGTCTATTTTTTAGACATATGGAGCATATTCTATGAGTCAGCTAGATGCTATTTTGGTAGGATGGTTGGTCAAGTTGGAAAAATAGATGGATTTCTATTTAGACATATTAAGGCATCTATTTTTAGATCGCTACTTAAAAATAGATATGTTGAATATTATTAGCTCTTAATATTTGGACTTAAACATTATCTTATTCTCTCGAGCACTTCAGCTATGTACGTATGTGTCAAGAGCTGATAAAAGGAATTGCTGCTTATTCCCGAGAGGGTTATGTGGAGCTATCAGATGGATGGTTTTTTTAGTTAGAACTCATGTGACAGAAGCTCGTGGAGCTGATTGAGGGAGTTAATGGAGTTGTGTTCAAATTTAACTAATCTAAAACATAGTTGAGCTATTTGTATTCCAAGTTTAACGACCATACAATTAGTGAGAGTGGTGTGAATTAATTATTAATTAATTCACTAATTATAAACTCATTAATCAACTAAAGAATACACGTTTAACTTCGCATGGACAGCTTCGGAGACTACAAAGATAGGTGAAAGGGCAAGTGACTATCACTAGACTATAAGTGATGCATGATTTGCATCCAACACTACCGAGATGCCTATAAAGACTGCGTGAGCAAGGTCAGTAATTAATTCATCAAGAGGCATTCTTCGCAGGGATTGCACAAGAGAGGCAGGATAAGGTCAGTAAAGATCGATGGCTGATTTCAAAATCAGCTGATTAGTGTAGCAAGTAGAGATTATAATTGAATGTAGAGATTTGAAGACATTTGTTACATGATCTCTATGACATATATAATATACGTATATTGGGGGTTTTTAAATTTAAGCTTTCCCATTACATATTGTGTTCATATGTGTGAATTTTATGGTTTCAATGTGTGCATGCAATTGATTTTATTTCACATGTAATGATCAATGGTAGAAGAGATCTTTAGACAGGCATGAAGTCAAATAAGCAGGTGATCAAGAGAATCTGATGTATAACATATCGTTGTATAATTTCAGCAAGGGTATGTGGTAACTTTATCGTGTGAAGTTTTACAATCAAATTATTACACCATTTTTTGGTTATCTAACATTTACAATTAGATGGATCGAAGTACATTCATGTAAGACCAATTTTACCATAACAAAATTGCTTTCTACTATAAGAAATAATTTAATAACCATATTTTATTAAGTCATTTTTTGTTCAAACAAAAAAGAAACCCCATGAGAAATAATTAAATAAATCATTATTTATTTGATTTCAGGAATAATTAATTAAGCTATCAGTTTAAATAATATTTTGTCATATTTAACCTGGGGCATGGAGAAATAATTAGATAAATCATTATTTAAATTATTTTTCTCTAGGAATAATTAATTAAAACATTATTTAGTTATTATTCTCATAAATCTCAATTAAATCGCCTAGAAATAATTAAAATCATTATTTGTTAAATTATTCTTAACTCCCATTATTGAAATGATAAATAAATCATTTATTTGTTTATTATTTCTAAATAAAGGGATTTAACTAATTTAAATTTCTTTTCCCTCCAACAAAATATTCCAGCGCTAGATTTGGGGCCATTGGTTAATAATACTATTATTCGCCATTATCAAGAATAATCCCACATTTTGTTATAAATAGGGAGGGTTTTCCATTCATTATTCACTTCTCAATACTTTCATTGTCGCGGTTCGACATGTCATTGTTGCTACTATTTTCATTCCCATGAGTTCAACATGTCAAGGGTTAAAATTTATTAATTGTATAGGGTTAAAAATTATAGGTGGCACGAGTTAGAGTATAATGGCATTGGTGGAAAGAGGATACTAAAATGGGATGGGAAGGGAATCTAGAGGAGATTTAGATTCATAAATATTGTAGACAAAGGGGAGATAAAAAAGGGACCTCATTACAGGAAGGAGAAGGGAGAAAATTGGCATTGGATTCAAAGAAGTGTAGAGACGTCCGAGAAAATGTCACGAAGTTGCAGCAAGACTACAATTAACTCCACTGAAAACAGAAAACTCAAAGAAAGAAATGGCCTAATTATAGTTATGGTGTAAAATAAATAGACATGGCGCGAGATAGATTCTACTAATGGAGAGATATTTTTCGTGGCATTGAATACAAAGACTTCATAATTATGTATGTGAACCAAGGATGGGATGGATCGAGGTAGAAAATCCAATAGGAAATCGATAACTTAAATATTTGAGTGCTTCGTAATTGGAGCTTTCATGGTGAGGTGTTGCGTTGTCGGGTTGAGGCATTTCCACTTTCTTAAAGAACTAAAATTTCCAGACTTACCCCCATAGATATTATAATTCTCTCAACAATCGTAGGCTTTATAGTTGGCACGTGCATCTTGCGCCGTGCTGGTGATTATCTATTACGGTGGTAATTTAAAATGTTAGTCTTAAGCATGGGAATATATATATATATATATATATAACCTAAAAACAAGAATGGGTTGTCACTTAGAGCGCCACTTTTCAAATCAATGACTTCATGATTTAGTTGTAATGGCATGTTTTTTAATCCATACAAAGAAGGTAATTTAACCTTGCAAAAAATTGTCATTACTAACACCACTTTAGATCTCATACGTTGATATTAAATTTAAATCACACATAGTAGTGGGGCTATTAATTCCATGGTTGGAAAAGGTTATAATTTTATCATTGGAAAATAAAAAAGAAATAAACAAAGAAAGAAAAAAATGCTACCAATAACATGTCACTTTTAAATTTCAGTAAGTAATTTTGGTATTTTTTATCCAAAACATGGATGTTTAGGAATATAATTCTGTTTGAGGTCACAATGCCCATCAAGTTTGTTAGTAAGTATATTGAAAATCAAATATCTAGGGTGTGTGCCTTTATCTTTTATTATTATTATTATTATTTGATTTATATTAGTTTGTACATAGTATATTGAAAGACAAACATCTAGGTACATGCCCGATAGAGATACATCACTTCAAATAATAATAATATAAGCTAAAGAAAATGATGCTCTCAGTTGTGCAAAGTGGTAGAAACAACCTACCAACATGCAAGAAAGATCTTCAACAAAACAGTCTCTTCCATACCAAGAACCATATCAAATATTATTAGTTCTCCAAATTTAGCAAGAAATTTATCCATCAAGGAAGGCATCTCCACTCCCAAAATATCAAGAGACCAAGTCCATGGAATTAAATAATGATATCCACGTGATCCCTACTCCATGTAACTCTGTAAGAGGGCACCTTTAAATAGTCATAGTGTTAAAGTTCTTGTTAGGTCCCTATATTACTAGTACACTCTCTTTATTGTTGCGAGGTGTAACCCCTTGTATTAAGGCTTGTTGTTCCCCGTAACCCAAATATTGTTATTATTGCACTTAGATATTATTTTTAGGTTGGCTAGATTATATCAGGACTTACACTCTATATATTAATAGATTTTGTCATTTGTATCATCCAAGAATTGTTCATTTATGTAATTTAAAGAGGTTTCAAAGTGGCTTATTTCTAAGGCATTGATCTCTCATTTCTTCTATTTGGGAGCTGGTTTCATAACATTTGGTATTAGAGCTTGGGATTCTAGGGTTTCACTGCCTAAATGTTACTAGAATTTTCACTATAACTTTTTCTATGAAGGTTCAAAAGCTGAAATTTTTAATACGCCAGTTTTAGTTCCACATGAATCCTCTTGTGTTGGAAATTTCAGGTCTTGTCTGCAATAATTTCAGAGATATGATCTCAGGGAAGTTAGGATTTGCAAAGCTCCTAAATTTCTGCCTAAAAGAGGTGACCTTGGGAAAATCATCATAACTCTCTCCCTGAGCTGCCGGATTGAATTCCCAGAAAATTGTCCTAAAGCGCACGGATCAGAAGGCCGATTAAGGTGTATCAATTTCAAAGCCAAATGAGGAAAACAGCGTTGACATGTGGCATGTGTAAATTTGTTTATCAGGTCACCATAATTATATCATTGTGAGAGATTGGTCTTAACATTTTCATGAAGCATCCAAATCGTCGAATTCGTGGCATTCGAAAGAATATTTAGAGGGATAGCCATACATTCAAATTTCAAATATTGAAGATCTGAAATCATGATATAATTCAGCTTCAATATCGAACTCCTCAAAGCAAGAAAATGTGTGTATTTTTTTTCTTAAATTACATAAGTCTTGCTGAAAAAATCATTTAAGCAATTCCAAGGGAATATTGAAGCATATATATTAGTAGCTGTTCTAAAATGCCCCATAAAAGAATTCAACACCCATTAAGCCTTAGAAAATATATACTATGACACATGAAGAGGAGGAATTTCATGTGATATATCAAAATTACTTGGGCATCAAGTGCAACAAATTTCGATCTACAAAGAGCAACCCAAGATGACATAGATGGTTTAAAAGCATACATGGAAGCTTAGTTGGATGGTTTGAAGGATAAAATGAAAGCTAATATGATGATAAAGCAGAAGATCACATTGAGCATCAACAACAGTTCTCCAACTCTTTAAAGGATAACCTAAATTTGCACAAAATCAATCGAAACAACAAAAGGCATCAACATCGCATGACATCGAGAGAAGTTTTGATGTAGGAGAATGGGTATTTAAAATACAATCATGCCAAACAAATGTCCCTCAAGCAAGCTAGTAGCATAATAGCCTATCACCAAAGTACCATGGTCCTTACAAGGTGTTGCAAAAGATTAAGATTATGGCATACAAATTGGAGTTTCCTCAAGCTAGAGTGCATCTAGTTTTCCATATTTTATGCTTAAAGAAGGTTATAGGTGACAAACTTCCAGTCAAACAATATTGCCAAAATCCTCATGAGGAAGGAAAATTAATATCGGAATCAGTTACCACAAACAAGAACTGGCTGTAGCCTACTTTAAATACTAATTCTCTAAAATATCTCATCAAGTGTAAGAACTTAACACCGAAGATTCTATATGGGAGGATGAGAATTTTATACAGGCTACCCTGTGAGCGTTGAGGACAACACTTTTTGGAAGGAGAGGGGCATGTTAGGTCCTCTATTACTAGTATAGTCCTCATTTGGTTGCTAGTGTAACTCTTATTGTTATTGTTGCAATTCTAGAACCCCATGATTGTTATTATTATGCCTTAGATATTATCATAGGTTGGCTAGGATTATATTGTGACTGATGACTTTATATATAGAAGGAGGTTTTGTCATTTGTATCATCCAAGAATTGTTCATTTATGTAATTTAAAGGAGGTTTCCCCTCGAAGTGGTATTTCTGACGATTTGATCACTCTTTTCTTCTATTTTGGGAGTTGGTTTCATAATGTATTTCTCAATCGATACTCTTTTTCTACCTCCGTAAAAAGGTGTTCATAATGCTAATTTCAAAGATGAAAGTTGACTCTTCCAATGGAATGCATCACATAAGAGAATATAACTAAAATATATGTTAATAAAAAATAATTAAATGAACATGGAAGTGGACAAGGTAGGGTGCATGTATATTCAAACCTCAAAGGTGTGGAAGCTAAACCATCCCTCAACATTAGCATAGTTTAAAACATTCAACCTTTTAAACTTTTCCTAGTCACATTTTTTTTATTATTTTATCCCGCACATGGTGCAATATTCGAAAAAGCATTGAAGTTATAGATATCAATTCTTGAAATATTATATAATATTAGTAATTGGGTGTTTTTTTAGAGCATTGCATTTATCTACAGATTCAAAATTGCATTTCACCAACAATCAGTTAGATTTCAATGATAGTTGCTATAAACAAGCAAAAAATGTGAATTGTTTATGTTGCTCCCTCAACATATGTGCCAAAGCCAATGAACTCATTAATAAAGGGGAAAAATGTGAATGTAATTATTCTAAATAAACTCCAACATATCGACGTAGCATAACTACTTTTTTAAATATATTTTTTTAATTTGAATTGCCTCAACATGTGCTAAACAAGGGTGTCACCATCAAGTTAGTTGCAACCCCTTAATTCTTTTTGCTTTTGTTTTGTTTTTAGTGTTTTGCTTTTTAAATCAGATCTTAGAAATGAGGCCTTTATTTAGCAATTTCAATCTTAGATTGGAGTTTAATTAATCAACAAGAAACCTATCACATAAGCAGTTGGCATGTCCACACAAAAGAAAGATAATTTAATAAAATATAGAAATGGTTACAGGGAGAGAAATTTATATGAAAATTCTGATGAAATTAATAAAGCGCTCCAGGAGTGGATAAATGAAAAAATATGGGAGCTATAATACTTTGTTCAGATCAAATGTGAAGGTGATGATACACAGGATGGTCCTTCGAAAAAGTATAGTGGATGAATATGAGAAGGAATGAAACCTAAGAAAACTACTAGAAAGTACACATGACTCTAAAGACACAACAACTAAGAATAAGAGTTTAACGCATCATGCACGATCAATTGAAGTAATCACTTGAACATCACGACATAAAAAGATAAAAGAAATAGAAGATTTTCACAAATAACTAATGTTGGAGTAGCATCTACAACATAACTACTAAACATAATATGCCACCGAAGAAACCTACTCAATAATACAAATTCAGACCAATAAATTTTGATAAACTAGAGTGAACAATAAAGCATAAAAAATCACACTACCTAGTGTCATCCCTCCGTAAGAATTCCACCTTCCCCCTCGTCGTCAAGGGCTAAGTAAAACTATGAAGGTGAATCTTAAAAATAATATATGAAATAACAAAATGCAAAATGCCTTAAATCTACAACTAATACATTGAAAATCCATAAACATCATCCTACAAGGTATCATGAAATGGTCCTTGAACACCCCATACAATATGGTATAACAAGAGTCACATACTTTCTAGTAGTATTCAAATAACCTTAGTCCCATGCATGAAACTAAGCACTAGTTTGAATTATAATTTAACTTTTAGGTACATAAACAAATACTCATAATGAACACATAAGAAAACACATCTACTTTTCAACCACTCAACTTTCAAAATTGTTCCAATCCTATAACACAATAAGATTTCTCAATGTTAACTTAAATAGCTTGGCATGAGCATGGTCTTTTTTAAATAGTCAACATATGCCCATGTAGTATTATAAGCTACATTCTAGTTTGGAAATATATATATATATATATATATAAAACAAATATTTAATAAAAAATATAAGACTAGTTTGAAATCAGTTTAGAATTTTAATTTAATTATCAAATGATAGAGATTTAACCTCCACAAAATATCGTAGGATTTTTTTTATAGTACACAAATCAAATGTCAAGATTTTTTTGGATTTTATCCAAAATAGTTAGGTCATTTTTTCTTTTTAATTAATTTTATTACTCAAAGTAAAACTCATATGAACAAGAGTTATTTTACATGAATTATGTTTTTTTTGGGCATGTGGTATTGATAAGCCATGGTATTAGCTCATAGTATTTTTTTGTTTTTTTTTGTAAGTTTGGTAGTTCCTTTTATTTTTCACTTTTTTCTTTTTCTTTTCTTTTTTGAACTCCATTTTCATCAACATGTGCTATAACAGCCCGCCTATCACCGTTTAACCAAGACCCGCTCGTAGTATTATTACAAAACCTATTTATATATTAAAATCTCCATAGTAAAATTGAAGTAAATCTCCATGGTTAATAATATGCCAAATTTTCACAAGTAATTACTAGCAAGGCTACCTATATGTCTTCCTTCCTATAGCCTGGTTTCCAACAAGAGAGATTTAAACAATGGTAAGGAAGATTTAAAACAATGGTCTTTCGAAAGTTATAACAATTTACATTTCTATTAACCAATTGAAATGCCCTAAACTAAATGTATATATGTTAAAATTATATTGTTAATTATATTTTTTATAATTAATAAACAAATATTTTGATATTTATTATAAATAGAATTTCATTGATATTTACAACATTAAATTTATAACTGGGCTATTTTAATACTATTAAAACTAATAAAGTATTTAATAAATATTATCAATATTACGAAAAAACTATTTTGTTTATGAAAAAATATATATATTCCTGGTACATCCTTGTACCTGAGCTACTTTAATAAAGTAACTTATAAATCATAAGAATATGATTAATTATATTTCACTTTAATAAAGTAACTAATAAATCATCAGAGTATGATTGATTATTAACTATCCAAATAAACAAATCCATCAATCATTTGACTTACAATTATAACTACCATCAAAGTCAGATCAATTATCTAAATAAACAAATATATCAATCATTTGACGTGACAAGGAATACATAAAGTTCAAATTTAAAATTTTACAACACTTCAATATTAGTGTCCAATACAGAATCTGAAATTGCATGATTATATGTTGAAGGGTGGTTTTTTTATCATTTTTAATTTAACTAGAATACGTAAAGTTTAGATTGAAGGGCTTTTTTATCATTTTAATTTTAATCCAGTATACATGAAGTTTAGATTGAAAATTTTACAGTACTTCCATACCAGATTTGAATATTGGACTCTTTAATATTTGGGATTCAAAGTAAAAATTATGTAAATTTTGCAATGGAATACACTGATTATTATGTAAAGCTTTTTTTTTTTTTTAATACAAAGCTTGTGTTTTTGTCTTCTTGAATATAGAGGAGGAAGTGATTACCACTGGTGATCTGGCCCACGAGCTGCGGCCTGGCCCGATGGATGGCTCTCAGAATTCTATTGTCATTTCATCGACATCATGGTCATAATTTTAAATTACATCAATTGCTGAACAGTGGAAGGATACTGACATATATCATCCAATATGAATTCTACTTTTTTGACTCGATTCCAAAATGCTCTAAGCCAAAAGTTTCACTCGACTGTGCCCATCGCTCTTGCAATTTGATATACAAAATTTCGTCTAAGATTATTGCAACAAAGTTCAAGGCATATCTATTCAAGCCATAGCAAAGGAATGCGCATTTGTTTTTCGCTAGCACCGCTCGATACACGATGCCATTGCTATCGCTTCGTAGGCCCTACATTTTATGCATGATGGGAATAAAGAAGGCATTGTCCCGAAATCCTCACCCTTCTAAAGGCATACGACCGGCGGATTGGTCATATTCGACGCTTCTATCAAGGTGGGTGTTCTGGGCTTCGCCATCGATGATTATGGGGTGCATAACTTCAAGAAATATGTTGTTTTAATTAATGGAAAGTTTCATCGCTTTTGGAGCTGAAAGAGATTGCGGCAGGGATGTGCATTATCCCCCTAATCTTCATCTGACATGGATTCCATTTCAAATTGTCTCATGAATATGGCTGACAAGCAAAGTTGGCATCTCTGGCCTCTTCTCTAAATCTGCAGAATTCACTGGGCTGATGATCTCATTTTCGGCAAGATTATAAGAAACCAACGTTTTCTTATATCTGTTATATGTTCATCTTGCTTTCCTCAAATGCTACCTGGCTTGGCGCATCAATAAGGGAAAATATTTTATTATATAAGGGCATCGGGATGGGGATGAAATATCTTTTATTGCAAATTTCCTTGGAGTTCGTAAAATTGGGTGTCGGCTGTTTCACATATCTTGGCTATAGGATTAAGCCCGTTTATAGACTCAAAGACTGGGATCTGGGCTAGTGGAGAAATTCAAAACAAGATATGTAAATGGACGAGTAAATGGTTATCCTTAGGGGAAGATTCATCATGCAGGCCGTGCGCTCTATCCCAAATTGTATATCAATATTCTTTACATTCCACAAGGATCAAGCAGCAGACTAATACTATTATATCAAATTTCCCCGTGGGAGGGTACAAGTGCAAAAAAAAAGAAAATCCACCTTTGTAGATTGCAAATTTTAAATTTCCCCAAAAATTGGGTGGTCGGGGGATTCTGGGGCCACTGTGAGCCTTTGGCCATGGCGTTGTTGGTTAAGTCTTTATGGAGGTAGCCTTTTGAGAGTGGTGCACTTGGGGTTTTAAATTGTGGCTTGAATACTTTCTCTGTACTGCCCATTAGAATTATATACAATAAACAATCAGATATCCAAGGAACAGACAGTAATTTGAACAAGCCAAAAGGTGATGCATATTCAAGGTGAGGATTGTTTTGGGTGGCCTTTGGAGACATGATGATTTTGCCGGTGGGGACAAAATATTTGGTATGGAGGAGATACTCGCTAAGCAAAATAGATTGGCTCACATATTTGCAAACAAAGGATTACTATACTTGTCACAGTAATTCATCGATCATCGGGAATATAGCGCACTGGGCCAAGACTCAAACAACTAGCCTGTTGAGGAGATGATGAGGAATGGATCGCCTATAGGGCAAGCCACAACGTGACAAGCATATCCCATTGTCAGACGAGGACAAGTTGGTTTGGGCTGCAAGGTGAAGGAAGGTACCTATTCAGGCTAACAAATATATGATAATATCAATAGTTTCGAGGTCACATCAAGGATATGCCTGCTTTGAGAAGTTCTCGAAACGGAAAATACTAACCTGGTACGTTTGATGGTTGGTATGGAGGGAAAAATCCTCACATGTGTAGGCTTAGGAGAAGGGGATGGCATGGACTAAGAAATGTATATTCTGCCATTAGAACAGATCAATATCATCTTTTTCTTATCCAATTATCAGGCATTTATGTATATTATTCTAGCCATCAATATCCTCGCAGCCCTTGACGCCAATGTAGTTCATTGAAGCAGCGAAACGATGGGATTAGGTGACAGTAAATCAATCCTTACCTTTTCTTTGTTATATGGGAGATATGATGCATGCAACTTAAAACGGGAATATTTTGAGGGGCCCTCATCGCATTCCACTCTTATATAGCAAGCACACAGAGGTGGATTACTGACAGGATCCACATTCATCAGATACAAGACAAAGGTGATTCGACTCCCACCCCATATCCTACTGCCAATTTTTTCAATGAGCCCGTCAAGACGGATCATGGGATGGGGCTCCGGATTAAGACATCAAAGGAGGAAAGGATTCAAAAGTGTCTGAACAGAGGCAAAGGTTCTTACCACCCTGGCAGAGTTGATGGCGCTACGGGTGGATCATTGGCCGCCCGCAACTTAATCTACAAACTGCCTATATATGGGGATTCAAAAATTGATTATAGATGCTTTCATGGGTCTCTCACTGAAGGGCATTTTTAGTCCTCACATGGTTGGCTCAAAAGAGAAAATCTATGGGAGAGGATTAGAAGCACCGCCTCAGTTCTGTATTTGGCGCAGAAAACAATTCCTGTGGTCAATTCTTGATCAAAAGATGGGACTCAAAACGAAATATGGCTGTCTCAGCAGTGGTCCCAATATGTCAATAACATCAAGGTCTCGGTGGAGTGAAATTCCCATTCCATGAGACTACAAAAGGGAGGTTGAAGGCCCAATTTTAATGGGCACCTTTTTGGCTGTGAGGCTCTCATTAATTTGATCTTATCTCTTTACTTCTGCTGTGTATTATTCATAATAAGTCCCAGTTTTTGCTACTTAAATGAGTGCAGGAAATCTACATCAAGTGAGCTAACCTCTATATCAAGTAGCCCGAAAACAACTCAAACAAATTTAACACGATATCATGGGAGCTAGCAAAGATATACAACGAGCCTAAACACCGTTACGTTGTTTTTTTTTTTTTTTTTTTCGAAGGTGGAGAAGTCTAAAGAAGGGACAAGATGAAATGGAGCCGATGGAATACAACAAAGATTTGGTTTATCCCACTCTACTACAGCTGTTTAGCCCGAGATATAATTTTACTGCTTTACAACATGAGAAATATCAATTAAGATTAACCTCCTATGCTACAAAGAAGTGAACCCGAGATATATCTAATATGTGTCAAGATATAAGAAATAACAATTAAGGTTATTAAAATGTGAAAGAAATTAGATGTAAATGATCTATAGGAGGTATACTTTGATACACTAGTTGAAATCTTTAGTCTATAGTATCAAGATGAAGAATATAATGGTCAGCAGTAATACAATATTAGAAATGAAATGTATACCGATAGTGGGGAGTCCTTATTGGAACATAGAGATTCATATGAACAAATGTATGATAAATCTGAAGATGATAGCAAAATCGGCTATACTTTATATAATACGCTGGTTTTTTCTCATTCTGAAAAAAAAAAGAAAATAGAATTGTAAATTTGTAATTTGTAAATATAGTATATATCGTAAACATTTTTAGATGTGGAAATAAAAATTTATAAAATCTAAAATTTTCATAACATTAAAAAAAAATTAATTTTTTAATTATCAGAAATGTGAGAATTGAACTAACTTCTAATCATTTGGATACACAAATTTGTCGCCAAATTTGAATTACAAAACACTTTAATATTAAAACTCAATATCAAAATACAAATTTGAAAATTTGCATATACAACGCTCTACTATTAAAACTCAATTTCAAAATACAAATTTGGAGATTTGCATATATATATTTTTTAACATTAAAAACTCAATATCAAAATACAAATTTTTATATTAAAACTCAATATCAAAATACAAATTTGAAAATTTGCATATATATATTTTTTAACATTAAAAACTCAATATCAAAATACAAATTTAAAAATTTGCGTATATATTTTTTAACAGAAACGATTATTTTTATATTGATTCAAAAGGTCTGAAGCTTATGTTTAGAGGTATTACATCTGAATACCCAATGTTTAGGGGGTTTAGGATCAAGCAAAATTCACCTACTCTGCTTCTTACAATCAATGTAGCAATTTCCCAAAGACTAGCAAACCTTCTAATACAAACAAATTGTTAAAAGAAAGAGACAAAATTACATGACAAAGGAGAGGGGCCGAAGACAGAGGATCCCACGAATCCCCCTCTTCGCAGAGGAGAGATCCCACTTGTAAAGAGACAACAATGTTGCCTTCAAGGTCCGCATCTTTGTTAGTTTAACAAAAAAAGTGAAAGAACTAAAGTCTATCAAAGGACACGATCAGCTTATTGATGCGAGCAAACAACCGTTGCAAACGGAGGTCTTTAGGCACTGATTTTGTCACAATCAAGCCAGTTTGTGAGGCTTCTCATGGAATCTGTCGACTCCGAGCTCCTCGGAATTTCCTCCATGTTTTTGCAGCTTGTTTCAAGCCTTGAGGGAGAGCCATGGCTTCCGCTTGATTACTCCGAAGTAAGCCCCAAACCCCAAGGAAAGTGAGAAATGATTTGGTCTAAAGGGCAGCCGGATAATTCCTCCCAATCTCCAACCTTCCCAGATTCCTCTATGTTGTTCCTTCATGCACCCTCAAAAAACATAGTTTGGATATCTCAGGCTCCTTCTCCATTTATCAAAGTCCTCATCCTCTAATTTGATTTGCCATTCTTCTCCGCACTTCCTCCATTGTGCCTGGGCAGAAGAAGGTTTAGCCCCCGGCACCAATCCCTATCTGCTAGTTTAAGCTACAAACTAATCTGCTAGTTTAAGCTACAAAACCTACTTCTTGCTTACTTGGTTGAAAATTTTACATATATACTCTATAAATTTAGACATTTATAATTATGTTTTTAATAACTAAAAGTTTAAAAAATAATAAATAATATTAATTCTTTATAAATTAAAATGGTGAAATGAGAATCGAATCCAACTTCTAATCATTTAGATACACAAACTCGCTAATACCTTTTTCCAAATGGGCTACTACAAGTGGACACAACCCTTTAATATTAAATAATATCAAAATACAAATTTGAAAAATTTGCATGTATACTCTATATATTTAAACATATATAATTAAACCTATTGCCAAAATACAAATTTGAAAATTATGATATATATTCTATATATTTAGACATACAATATGTTTTTATAATAAAAGTTCAAAAAATACAAATAATATTAATTTTTATAAATTAAATAGTTTAATTTAATAATAGCTATTTATTAATTTTAATACCTTTACTTTAATTAATGTCAAAGTCCCACTAACACAACAAGTGAGGATGGGCGTATAACCTCAGCAATCTACAATGGTTAAGAAACCTAGATTGGGAGGTCACAATAAAAGTTCAAAACCTAGGCTACGGTAGGGGTTGTCTATTGCTCGCCATGACGAAGCCAAGAGGGATGTGACGCTATACATTTAAACTAATTATTTAATAAAACTATTTTCCCTCGACGGGAGGAAAGAAATGGAGGATGGCAACATGACAATGATACGCTATGGGGCTTGTGTTGACTATCATGCATTGAATAACCCTAAGGAGGTAGGCAATTTTGCACGCGCCTCATGAAGGCCGTGAAAGAAGTGATGCAAGCCGCCCTAAGTCATCAATGCAAGCAAGTGAGAATGGAAGGTACGCTCGAAGTAGGTTAAGAAATAAGTGTAGTTTGGGTCAAGTAAAATTATTCAAACAAAAGAGAAACTCAAACAAGAGCAAGAACAGAGGGCTTGTAGGAACGGGAAGTCAAAGATAGCGGAGGAAGATTATTGGGTATGTACCGGTTCTCGCCACTCCACCTAAAATTCATTTTCCTTGTTAACATTCCGACTATGAAAGGAGGAGTTTTATAGGAGTTGCAGGTGAGGAATTGGATGATCATCGTTAGCTTTATTTTTCATGGTTTGCATGTAATGGTAGAGGTGGTTCATTTGAAAATAAAACCCTGCTTAGGCCCTTCTTACCGCTTTTACTGCCGCCTAGGCAATGTCACTGTGTTGTGGGTTAAGAGTTTGTGTCTTCCTTGATGATTATGAAAGTCTCTTTTCGTAGGGCTTCAGTTCTCATTACTAAAGACTCTCTCCGTGATATCTATTTGCATGGTTTATGTTTGTGCGTTACAAAAGCTTTTGAAGTTTCATTCTGGGATTTCCTTTATCTCACAAAATGGTCTAATAGAGGTTCGTCTCTTCTACTCAAAATTCGTGTGAAGAAATTCCCTAAGTATCGTAACCTTTAAGGGTAGAGTTTGTCATTACTTTAGAGACCTTTGTCAAACCAAGACTTCATTTACTATCTCAAAGTCTCGTTAACAATACGAATTTCCGTCGCTTCAAATATTATTTTTATACGGAATGGGAGGTGTTTACAAATCCTAGTTTCTCTTAAGTCGCAATTTAGTCACTTACATGTCTACTATTTGGTTTTAAATGTAATCCTAGTAATTACGTAAATCCAAATGGCATATGGAGGGGTAGTTAAGCTTATTCCAAAGGTTATTAATGTTTGTCTATATGTCCAAATTTAATTTCTCAGTGAGAATGGTCAATAATAAAATAATTATCCACCGAGACTATCCTCCGTCACATACTATTTGAACTTCATACACAACACATAATCCTTCCACAAAGATCAACCTGCATCATCACATGAAATAAAATCAAGCGATAATACATCAAATCATCATACACATTAACACGCATGTATGGGGAAAGCTTATAGCTGAAACCCCGCAACCTATTGTGTATATTATAATAGAGAAATCAAGTAACAAACTCGAATAATACTCCTCACAAGTAATTGCAAGATTCTCTTCTCATATTGTGCTTACTCATTGGTCTCAGCTTTCCTACTTTTGAACAGTTACTAGTTCAAAATCAATCGCCACTGTCTTGCCTCTATTGCGTGTTTCAATGCTATGGGGATGGCCTCTTTATATAGATAAACCACTGTACTCGAATCCTACAATCCTCATGGGCTTACTCATTCCATTCAGGCTCGTAAAGAAAATAAGATAGTCACAAATCGATAGCCAACTCCACCTTCTACCTAGTACCCTTTCACTGGTCTCCCACTGAACTCACCATACCGTAGTGAACTGATGTGTTCTTTGAAGCTGAATAATGAGTTACTAATTAATGAATTAAATAATATTTAATTCACTCCACTCATAACTAATCGATTAGCTAGTTAAACTAATCTCAACTAAGTTCAACTAAAAATAAACAAAACACAACTCCACTGTACTGCCTCATTAACTCTCCAAACTTCGCCACCGAAGTCCTAATCGAAGTCAACTATGCATGATGCCATCAAACCCTCGGGAACCACGTGATTCCTCTCGTCGATGCATGAGCTACTTCAGAGGCTCGAATCAAGTGTTCCAAGAGAGAATCATATTTATAGTCTAAAATATTATTAAGGGTAAATAATATTTGACTTCCTTATTTTAAGGAGAGAGTAAAATAAAAATAGACTTCGACCTCTTTGACCTCAAAATAGAGTCTCATCTATTTTTACCAACATGACACATAATTCAAGAATCTCAAACTCGGAATCCCCGAACCATGCTCCATATGTCTAAAAATAGATTTTGCGCCGGTATTGTCTTCACCCACGTTTAGTGAAGGCGACTTCATTACCTGGGGTTTCTCCATCATCTTGCCGCATTTTCAACATTCCCTCTCGACAAGATATGGATTATCCGCAACCCCTATCCTCGCCTCTCGTGGAATTCGAACTTGCTCCCGGTGAGCGCCGTCGTGTGATGTCTAAGATCCCGATCCTCCGTGGGAATATATGAAAGCATCATGATGATCATGAACACAATCTCCGATATGATGGTACCGATGTCGATGTGTTTGGACTTATCATGAAATACTAGGATTAGCCGAGCTTGATGCAAATGGGTTACTGCATGTGTGATCACCGTAGGCTCCAAATGCACCCGAACAATCCCGCGAGGATCTTCCTCATCCAAATAGGCCTCGCATGCGCCCAAGCTAGGCCGCCATGTACTCTACTCTCCGCCGGGACCGAGTGCCACCTGGATCTCGCTTCCCCGCCGTACTCAGAAACCGCCATCGACCCAATGCCGAAAACTCCCCTCCAGATGTGTCCTGGGCCCGTTGACTCCCCGCTCCACCGCAGACGTGAGTTTCGAAATCTCGCTCCATCCTCCCGTCCGTAATTATTGTGACCATATCCCGATGTGTTCTTAATATAGCGCAATACATGCTTGTCAGCCTTCCAAAGAGCTTCTGTAGGTTTAACCATAGTTTGCGAAATTGCTAATCAGATAAGATATATCAATGTATCGAATTCAGATACATATTTTAATTCCACCAATCAAGTCGATAGACGTGGCATCCACTACCTCCTACTGGCAGCATCCTCCTTCCTCCAACTACCAAGAAGAGGAGGTCAGCTTCTGTACCAGATGTTGAACCTCTCCAGACTTCCGAGCATACTCTTGCCCCGAGAAACAAATGTTCACAAGGCCAGCTAAATCTCATCCCTGTGAGCCAATGAAGGATGCCCAAGTCCTCTCATCTCAAACTCCGTGGCAAGATCCTCCTTGCATGAAAGTATCAACTGCCATCGCTACCAAAATCAGGATCATCTACATACAAGACAATGATCGTAATCAGCCTTCCCTCCACCACAATCCGGCATGTGTTTGGATCCGCCCTCACTTCGAGAATCCAAGCCCCAAGGAAGGCCGTCTATCCGAGTGCTCAAGCATGAGGTGTCATTTAGCCCCGTATTAGTATCTTCTCTTTGAGTTCCAAGGATACATGCGACTCAATTACTGAAGATCTCGAAACCTTCAAAGTTGCTCTATATACACTCCTCTCAATAACTCCACAGGAACGAAATTACATCCATCCATGAATGTGCCACCCCCATCTACATCAGAGAGAGCAAGGATCGTCCGTATGGAAGAGTACTTACATAAAAAGTAAAAAGTCTCCCATAGTCAATCCCCGATCCGTGAAAAGCCACGGCGACAAATCTCACTCAGACTCTCCACACTCCGCTCACCGCCCGTTTCACTTGTAGATCCACGAACCCACCACTGATTTCCCCACCGGTCTGGGACAATCTCCCATGCACCGTCTCCGACGATCGAATCATATTCTTCGATCATGCAGGCATCTAATTCATGCGGGTTCCTCCAATACTTTCCTCAAAAGCTGATTTGTCTGGCCACAACACATTGACTTCGCAAGAGCCATGTATCCAAGCAAATCGGACCAAGGATCGTCTCGTCCGTGGGCCAGGCCGTAGGTGGTCCTGCTGGCCGTATCTCGAGCTGCCAGCCTTCGTAGTGCGCATGCGTCTCCGATGGTTGGCGCCGCATGGGTGGTTTCTTCCACCTCCGAACCTCCTCTCGCGGCCGATCCACACCGAAGCCCTCCCGGGAACTGTCAGCTCTCATTCGCATTTAAGTGTAAACTCTCCTCTCAAGTTTAACACTGCATGGCTTTCTCCTCCCGAAATTTTATATCCCGTCGTACAACAAATTTTCGATCAGTTCGACAAGAGACCCAGAATTGTGAGGTGTATCGCTGTACCCTACAAATATCTAACGTCGCCAGCTGATCCAGCCTTCCTTCTCGCATCCTTCGTCACATGCATGTAGACAGAGAACCAAAATCCGCAAATGGAAATATCAGCCTCTCACAGACAAGCCTCCTCCGTGTACTCATGCCAAGAACTCAGGGAGGACAATCCAGCTCGCACATTACATCGATGTATCAGCATGCCTCACCACAAGTGAAGGTAGGCCCCGATCATGCAACACGCCTTCCGTGCAGCACCCACGATCGTTCTATTCTTCCGCTCAGCCACCCCGTTCGCTCGTGGGTTATGGGGTACATGAGCCTCTCCGAATCCCTTCCGCGCTGGCGAACTCCTTGAATCTCGCTGAGATGAATCTCACTACCGTTATCACTCCTTAGAGCACCACCTCTTCCCCGAATTCCCTTCACTCAAAGGTTTAAACTACGTAACTTTGTGGAATGTATCGCCTTTCCCCGCATGAAGAAGATCCAACACTTCGAGAGAAATCATCAACAAAGATCACATAATACCCGTGTTACCAAGGTCAAGCTAACCGAGAAAGGACCACACACGTCCGTGTGAACTCTCGCTGATCGGCCGTGGCGCGACTATCCTTTCCCCCCGTGAAAGGTGGCTTTCACATACTTCCCTAAAGTACACCCTCAGACCGATATGACTGCGTAAGAGTGCCCTTAGGAAGCCCAAGAGGAAATCCGCCGTGCACCTTCAAAGCTCCATGGGTGAAGGTGGCCCACCCAGGGCCGCCCGCTCTCATCATCCCGCTCACCACTTCTCCCGCTTGCATGCCATAGCCGCGCAAATCCATCTACTTGCAACTTGTAAAAGGTTCTCGTCCGAACCCTATCTCCGTCTCCAAAGAGGTCTTATCATGTTGTAAGAAGGCTTTTTCCTTTCAAGACCACATCATACCCCTTGGTCTCCAAAGACCGCCATGAACTGCTCCTTCAACTGTACATGCATGACATCCTTCAAGACAAAGGCTTATCGTACCCTCCGAAAGGATATGGTACCGATACTGCCGGTGACCGTATCTACCATCATCGCCCATCTGATGTGCATTTCACCAAATTTTTACTGTTCCTCCAGATCTGAGAACAACTCCCGATCTCCCGTCATATGAAATGACGCACCGCTGTCCAAGAACCACACCGATCCCATCACACTTGAAAACAAGCATGCAATCAGTGAAAAGTCAAGCTCGAACTGTGAAGCCAAAGCTTCTCCATCTGCAGATCTTCCCGCTTGCTTGTTCTTCTTCTTCTTTGGACAATTGGTAGCATAATGTCCGTGATCATGGCAGTGAAAACACTTCACTTTCACCATATCCTGCTTCTTGCCCTTTGCACCAGAATGAGAGGTTTTATTACCCTTCCCCTTCTTTGCTTTGGACACCAAAGCGCAGTTTTCTTCATCAGCTCCCTTTGATGAAGATCCATCTCGAGTAGTCCTCCTTATCTCCTCCTGCATGAGATCCGCTCAAAGGCGCTCCCATCCCGGCAGCTTCTCCCGACCATTGACACTATCTTGATATGAGTGCCAAGCCTTCGGAAGACCAAGGAGAGCCAGGTCGACCATGTCCTTGTCTTCGACAATCACCCCCACACTTCCCAGCTCATCTCTGCACTGAGTGAACTTCGTGAGGTATTTGGCGATACTGTCGCCTTTCTCCATCTTGATGTTCCCGAGCTTATCTTTGAGCGCCAGCTTCCTTTGGTCACTCTTACTCTGGAATAGATCCGTCAAAGCTTTCCACATTAAATATGGAGTAGCCTTTCCATGCAGGCTGGATACAATATGATCCTTGACGCCCTCCAACAGGATCCTTCGACATTTCGCCATCTTCTTTTTCCATGCTTCGACTTCAGCAAGATCAGTGGGCTTTTGGACATCTGTATCTACGAACTCCTTAAGACCATTATCTTCTAATACTGCCTCCATGCGATCCTTCCATGCAACATAATTCGAACTGCCTTCAAGAGCATATTCGAGTCGCAAACCGTTGAAAGACATTTTCAACACCGGCACCAAGAAAACAAAACTGCTGCAAAACTTCGAATTCCACCTCAAAGCTCAACCACTCTAGATCGTGAGAACAAATTATTTCTAGCACAGAGATCGACCGCAAGGGGTGTTTACCAGACCTTTCACTTTCCGAAGAAAGATGAATCCAGAGGCTACCTGGCCCGCATGCAGACTCTGTCTACCGAAATAAGTTTGTAATCACTGTGATGATCAATCTGAACTTCAATAGCTCTGATACCATGTAGAAATTTGCTGAATAATGATTAATTATCCACCGAGACTATCCTGATCACATACAATTCAAATTTATATGCAACACATAATCTCTTCCACTCAGATCATCAAACATGTGGAAATAAAATCAAGCGATAACACATCAAATCATCATACACATTAACACAGTATGTATGGGTAAAGCTTATAGCTGAAAACCCCGCAGCTATTGTGTATATTATAATGGAGAAATCATGTAACAAACTCAGTACAATACTCCTCACAAGTACTTAGTACTATCTCATGAAGTTACACACAATCTAGCTCAGTTTTGAACAGGTTACTGGTTCAAAAATCACCGCCAATTGCCTTGCCTCTATTGCGCAATCCAGGCCTGTCTATATAGAGATCCAAGGTTCGAATCTCCTTGGCTTGACAGCGCAATCATCATGGGAAATTCCTCCAAGTGTGGTGCAAATCTCATGCACAACTGATGTCGCCACTGATAGATAACTCCACCCTTTCATCTACCTCTTTCACTGGTCTCCACTGAACTGATCATGCACTGTAGTGAAATGATGTGTTCTTGAGTTGAATAATGAGTTACTAAATAATGAATTAAATAATATTTAATTCACTCCACTCATAACTAATTGATTAGCTAGTTAAACTAATCTCAACCAGTTCAACTAAAATAAACAGAACACAACTCCACTAGCTGTCTCATTAACTCCACCAAACTTCTGCCACCGAAGTCCTAACTGAAGTCAACCATGCATGATGCCATCAAACCCTTGGGAATAGCGTAATTCCTCTGTCAGATGCATGAGCCACTTCTGTAGCTCGAACTGAAGTGCTCCAAGAGAGTAAACTGCTGTTTAGAGTCCAAATATTATTAAGGGTAAATAATATTTGATTTCCCTATTTTTAGGAGAGGCAGTCTAAAAATAGACTTCGACCTCTTCGACCTAAAAAATAGAGTCTCATCTATTTTTACCAACATGACCAATGCTCCAAGAATCTCAAACTGGAATCCCCGAACCATGCTCCATATGTCTAAAAATAGACATAGTCTAAAAATAGACTTTGCGCTAGAATTTGCCTGCGGGCCCACTTGGTGAAGGCGACTTCATTTCACTAAGCTCCATCATCTTGCTGCATTCTCAACAAGGTCTTCCTAACAATTCTCACCCCTAGGCCATTGCACGTCAGGTCAGTATCTTGGTATGGAGCTGGGTGACTGGACATTTGCTGGGAGACTGAGTTCTAAGGAAAATGGTTAAAGCTTAGTAGGGCAAAAAGGATGGAAAAGACAAGGGGAAGGCTAAAGCCGGTACAACCAGACGACGACGTAAGTTTGGCGAAGAAATTATGGAGAACCTATTTCAGGCCTATTCGAAAGGAACACCCACCCATGTCAAATCCTTGATTTCGGGGTGGGAACAGGATGTTAGGGCGAAAGAGGAAGAAGACCTTGCTGAGGAAAGTATGGATCCAATTCTAACAGATCCTAGTAATACCCGCAGTAGACTGTCTCTCTTTCAACAGTCTATTCATATCTACTGGACCCTGAAATGTCTATTGGCGAAGGTGATTGTCACAGTTCAAGAGATTGGGGGGTACCCGCAGGCAGCCTCAATCCTGGCAGAAATCCGCAAAGATATTAAGGAGATCCATTCACAGAAGCACCACCAGAACGTCTGTCTCGGACGTATTGATAGATGGCTCCAAAATCTACATCAGGTTGACATGCCCGGGTCGAGTGTCAAAGACCTGGAACCCATTGAGTCTTCTGAAGACTAAATACTATGAACCTCCGTTTTTTGTTGAAATGAATATAGATAACATTTACTTTTTCTATATGTTTATATATGTTAAGATAGAGATAGATAATAGACCTTTAAAGATAACAAGAGACCTTTTAGACTTTTTAAGTTTTAGATGGCCAATAGGTTTGGTTTCCTACGGGAAGGTTGAGGTCAGTAGTATTATATTTTGATGTAACCTGGATTTTGTTTCTATGGAATGAATAGCGAGGCACTACTAAGTTTACAAAAAAAAAAAAAACAGTGATGCAGCGACCAGGATGTACAAGGGTTATTATAAGCGGCCACCAAGATTTATATATGAGCTCCAAGCATGAGGTGATCAAGGTGAAGCCCTCTCTCTCATTGGTTAAGTGTAATCCCAACAACATCCATTCCCAATCTATATGCAAGGAATTTAAAATGGTAGGCCGTAGAGATTTTGAAGAGTACCATATTATTAATAGGTTGAACTTTCCATGTACGTATTAACGACCAACATCATTCAGGTTGAGTTTTCTATGTACCTCTTAACGACCAACATCATTTCATTCATATGGACGTGCAACTGTTCAACACAAATTTTTTTTTTCTCTGTGATCCTCCAAGTTGCATCAAATTCATCAAAGTCACCAGGAGATCACACTCGGCTTGGGCCACACCAACCCTTTAGCTGACTAAATATTTAGCATGTCTTCTCCCCCTAGCACAGAGCACAACCACCCCCAGTGAAGTTTGATCCTGGGTAGCCTTGCTAAGGAGGCCCATCCTCAATGGATTGTGCTAGCAAGACTTAAGGGTTCAACACATTCTTTAATTAATATACAAATAATATATTTATGTGAAATGGTTTTATGAAATGAGTTGTGATTTTTGGCACATGTAATATTGCAATATTAATAAGCCACACAATATTAATCCATAGTAATGTAATAAAGTCTATTTATGATTTAAGATACTTAACCAAGAAGGGCTAAGAGGGATCAAATCTCTTGAGTTTTAAACCTCTTTTTTAGAGTGAAAAGAGATTTGATCCTTTTGGGTGCTTAGTAGATCTAGAGTTAAGATGGATCTATGCTAGTCAATTTCCTAATTTAAATAGCCTATATTTCACAAGAATATCATGGATCAATACCTGGAGCTCTACCAAATAAAATTTACTTTATTATTTTGATTTAAATTTATTTTTGTTTTAGGGTAGAGTTATTTTTTATTTTATTTTTGACTAAGTAAAAATATTTAAAATATAGTTATTTTTATTTTTATTAATAAATATAATTATTAATTATTTTATTTTATTTCTTTATAATATTTATTTTTATTTAATATAAAGACAACATTTCTTACGCACTAAATTATATATATATATATAATTTACTTGAGATTTATCTCTTCTCCCACTTTTCCCAATAAGTAGTCTTTCTTGACCGCCTTCGCATTGTCACCTGCCAACTCATTATTAATCGAATGAAGTTACCAAATTTTTTTATAACCCCAACTCCAAAAAAAATATTAATTTGAAGAAAACGATGGCTTAGTAAATATTATAAATAATCGTTATGAAAAATGTTGAACAAATTAAAATAATAGTTATTTAAATAAGTCATTGGAAATAATTAGGATAATTAAAATATAAGTCGTTTTTGAAATTTTTTTGTATATATATATATATAATTTTATTTTATTTTATGAATTTTGTTTGATCACTCTTCCACGTTAAGTGCAAATCAACGAAGATGTCAGCGACAATTACTTGTACAATCATTTCGTCGTTAATGGAATGTGGACAATTGTACATGTTTAAATCACATGGGCTAAGAGACTAAGAGATTGTCAAAAGTTAGCAAGGTTGCTTTTCAGTAATCTTGTCCAAGTTAGTGTAAGTATCTTTATCATTTGGTCGTCTTGCTAGGTCAGTCACCATCCTATGCAATTTTTAGTACGAGTTGGCTGTAAGTAGGTGCAATCTTGTCCAAGTTAGAGTAATATCTAAATAATCATAAAAGTCAAACTGTCCCAAATTGTTTATAACATTTAACATTTATGATAAAGTAGGCAATGCTGCCTGCTAGTTTGGTGCTGGTTGGGCATAGGGCAATCTTATCCAAGCTAGTGGAGTTGGTTGTCAAATGGTTTATAACATTTAACATTCATGATAAGTAGGGCAATGGCGTCTGAGTTAGTGGGCAAGTTGGTTGTAAGCAGAGGGCAATCTTATCCACCATTGAAGTTAAGTTGTATTATCAGATGGTTAACATATATAACCATATATGATAAGGAGGGCAATGGTTTTACTTGTCGGATGGTTAACATTTATGATAAGGAGGGCAATCTGTCCAAGTTATGTTGTAAGTATCTGAATCATAAGTTAGTGTAAGTATCTGAATCATATAGTTGTCTTGCTAAATCACTCACCATCCTATGCAAACATTGCAATTTCTGATAAGGAGGGCACCTTATCCAATTCTGATAAGGAGAGCAATCTTGTCCAAGTTAGTGCTAGGCATCTGAATCATAAGTTAGTGTAAGTATCTGAATCATATGGTTGTCTTGCTAAATCACTCACCATCCTATGCAACATTGTACTTGATAAGGAGGCAAGCTTGTCCAAGTTAGTGTTGTAAGTATCTGAATCATAAGTTAAAAGTATCTGAATCATATGGTTGTCTTGCTAAATCACTCACCATCCTATACAACATTGCAATTTCATTTGGGTACAAATAGGGCTGTAACTATGGCAATATTGTGCAAGTTAGTATAAGTTCTTGACCTTCTGGTTCTCTTGCAAAGAGAGGCACCAATCCATGCACTTTTCAGCAAGTTGTAATAAAACTTCACACTATGTTATACTTAAAAGATATCCAGTTAAATTCCACTCTATCAGATGATTTATTAGTAACATATACTTTAATCAAATCTAAGCTATTTAATTAAATTTAATCGTTAAATAGCTTGCTGCAAACATTTACATTGACAAGACGCTGATGATACACATCATGATTACCATTACATTGGTAGATATACATTAGGATTACCATTACTGGTGAGATATACACATTGCCTCACATTGACAAGACATTCAATATATATACAATGGATATATACACACAATTACATAATTTATACACACTTGCTAATGAATTACATCAATTACATTGCCACATTGACAAGACATACACATTATGATTACAAGTATTGATGATATTTATTTGCCCATACACACATTATGATTACAAGTATTGATGGGTATTTATTTGCCCATACATATACAAGAGATATTTACACACAATATAACATATATATACACACAATATAAAAATATATACACACAATTACAATTAATTACATGGCCACATTGACAAGACAATGATGAAATATAAATATTTATGATTATAATTATTTATATTGATAGGTATTTATTTTTCCATATATATACGCAGATATATACACACAATTACAAGTAATTACATGCCCACATTGAGAACAAGACATTGATCAGATATATATTTATATTAGATTATGGTTACAATTACATTTATATTTGATGTGTATTTATTTGCCCATATATATACAAGGGATATATATATAAATTAATAAACATATATACACAATTACAATTAATTACATACGAACTAAGTGCCAAATTTCTTCTTGATATTGGGTTTTTGGAGATGTCACCATGCCAAGTTTTGGAGACTTTTTTCTGGCTTGAATCCAGCCAAATATCTTCTGCCAAATGTATTTCAAAGTCGGGTTTTTTTCTTTTGTGGCTTCTAAAATGGGCTTTTGACTGAATATATGTGGCACTTGGAGCACTACTGAATTAGGAGAGTTTTCAACTTAATCTTTGTGATTCACAAAGAATTCCTGCCTGATATTTTGTGATTGTGGACCTGAAAATATACTGGAAAACCTTGCACACGAGACTATGCCTAATGTTTTTCCTGAATCAGCTAAGAATTTCTTCATGAAATAAACTTTCTTCAGGATTCAGGAAATCAGACTGGTAGGGGGGAAATTGGACAAAATTCGTGAACTATTTAGAGTACGCGATTACAAAACAATGATTCAATGATTATATGTGGATGGGTGTGCGTATATATATTTCAGAACATGAAAAGGCAACTGAAGAACATGACGATATGCGACGTTTAACTGTGACTCAATACTTTAATATATACAACAATTACCTAATCCAAAGAGTTATGGCTCGAAGTACCAAGTCACTACAACAAATCAAATTCATTGGACATAACATATTTTCAATAAAGTATATAGTATTTACCTTAGAAAACATTTCATCAACCATTGTCAGTGCAGATTGCCTGAGAAGCAGCATCAATTTGAACAAGACTATAGATGATGTACAAGAGAAGGTGTAGTTTACCCAGTAGAAACTGGAAGAAGTGGATCACAAAAATTATTAACGAAAGAAGGACCTGAAGAAACATACATTATTTCCACTGATCATTTTGAAATCTAGCTTCAAATTTGCAGCAGTTTAGGCGTGGCAGCTAGATCAAAAAGTAGAAACCTTAAAGAACTATGGAGACATAGTCTGTACATTAATGTATTCATTATCTAAGTGGAAATATCAACACACCTACCTGTTAGTGCTGGCACTCCTACAAAAAAGAGGGCTAAGGAAGAAGGCAGAGATGGACGCAGAAACCCATGACGTATAGGCATGATCACCACCAGGCACGCAGTTGTTGAGAAGATTTGGCGGCAGTACGTTATACATGATGGGCATAGTCGTGATGAATCGCTCTGTTGTTGTGGCGCGCGCCAGGGGCGGCGGCGGCGACTATGTCTAACTGCACAGGGCCTGGCTCCTCTTTCCAGCGGGAGGCGTTCATAACGTTAGCATTCATGTTAGCCGCGACGATGACCAGACCAGAGGCTACAAGGCGCCCACAACGCTGCCCCCCACGACCTGTCCCCGCCCGGGGCCGGCTGGGAAGGCAACGTGGAGACCCGTCGCCGAGGCGGGGCAGGAGGCGGAAGAAAGGCGCCCGATAGTGCGAAAGAATTGAAGCGGACCGTGAAGCGAAACGACTGCGCCCGGCGCAGCAGGTTGGCGGAGGGTGACATTGTTCACAATACCGCTGCCGCTTAAAACACAGGATCCCCCGCTGTCTTCTCCGGGCAAAGGTAGGCCACGTTTCTCCCACATCGCAGCTATTGGAGATCTCGATCACAATGGGCGCGGAGCGCATGGGGGCTCTCTCGGCTTATAATAATGGGGGCTTCGGCTTGTTTCTGGAACCAGCGGGTCTACCCCTCGGTCTCCTGGGGCCAATTTCATCCCCATTCCAGCCCTCCTTCCATACCCGGTAAGTTACTCATGGTCTCTCGATCTCCTTTGATCTCCTGCCCGCTGTTCCTGCTGCCTGTCCTCCTCCGAAGTGTGCAGGGGGCTGGTGACCTGCCTGAAATTCTGGATCCACTGTCTTCACACAGAACATATCTGCCCACCACCTGCCTGCCAGGATCTAATATATCTCCTCTCCACCAATTTGTTTTTTCCAATGCCTAGTCGCGGCCCCTACCGTGCCTGCAATTTCAATGGCACGCCAAAGTAAAACAAACAATTGCCTTAGCAGTGGGAATCGATCCCTGCATCAATGATCAGCAAGAAGTGCAGCAGCAGCTAAAATATTTAATAATGGAGTGTGGTCTTTGTTCTGACTCACAGACAGAGAAGAGAGAATAGGATTAGGATGCCACTTAACTTCTGCGTGGTTTGGCAGTCCACGAGGGCGGCTGCTGACCCTGAACTCTCTCTTTGCCTCTGTCTTATCTCTGCTCAGTGATTTATCTTATGTGATGTAATCACCATAATCATCTCGTATACCATATGTCATTCCTGTTACCTCTCCTGGCATGATGACTGTCTGTATCTCCATGCCCATTATTTTAATACACAAAGAGTACATATGTTTTACCTTTGGTATTTATTAAATTTTCTCATTATTTTACAAAGTTAGAACTTTATTTGATTTTTGGAAATTCGGAATAGAATTTTGTTTAGACTGTCCTAAAAGCTAACTTATCACTGAATCATTTTTTTTATAAAGGTTTTTTTTAAATTAATCTTGATAGCAATCCTAAGTATTTTATATTTTCACTTTTCTCATGTTTAAAATTTTAAAAATATAAAAATAGTTATTTAATAGAAATTATATTTCTCTGATAGTTTCACTTTAACTATTTTTTTAAATTTTAGAATATAAAATTGTTTTTCTTTACACCAATCACGGGAAGTCAATGTGGACTTTGGTCTTGTTTCATAATTTATTAAATTTTGTAATCATTGTGTCAAATTTAATAAGTTTATTTTATTTTAGGAAGTTTCTGGAATAAACTTTGTTTTGAATTGTTTAAAAAAAGAAAATTAACTTATGACTGGATAATTTTTTTAAATAATCTACTAGAAATTAGGTAATTTTATTTGATTATATAATATTTCCTACTTTATCCTTTTGAAAATTTGAAATTTAAATATCATTTTCTTAATTTGAAAGAAAAAATATAAGAAATTAGGTGAAAGTCGATTAGCTGAACTTTTATCTCAGGGGTACATTATTACAAATAGATGTTTATATTTAAATTAGGTATCACTCTGAATGGTTTAAAATAGCATAAATTTATTTTTTAATTTTAAATATATTAAATATTTAAAAAACAAAATAAAACAAACCAAGAGAGTATTGTAAAAATTATAATTAAATAATATAGTGAAAGGTTATGAAACCTTTGAGTTAGTTTAATTTTCTATTTATTTATGTGTAGAAGTTATAGTGATCGCAGTTGTAGACCACTAGTTATATATATATAAAGAGGTTTTTATGAAATATTATATATTTAAAGTATATATAAATTAAATTATTATTATAATATTTGAATTTAAATATTTTTTAAATATATTTATATAATTGGTGAATATTATATATAAACATATAGCAAATGTATACCAATGGTTTATGAATAGATAATCCAGCTTAAATAAGAGAGTTACAATAACTTTGTTTTCATTATGAAATTATTTTGAGAGGTTGTTCATTAATTGACTGTCAAATTAGCTTCAGTGGTCAATTTTGTTATTATGTTTAACTATGTAGAATTATATTTTGCAATTTATTTTTTAATTAAATTTATATTCTAATCTCTAATTTTAAATTTTAATCTTTGCTTTTACTATAATAAATGAATCTCCGAATCATGACAAGGGAGGCGTAACTTGGCAGCCAGCCTCGTAAATAACAGCCAAGATCATTTAAATGACTTGTCGACTAAGTGGGAGTGTGCGAGCGCCGCAAAGGTTCGATGGCGCATGATGGCCGTGGTGTCCGTCTGCATAACCGAAAGCAAGAGAAAATGGTAAGTTTATTAAACCCGCCCTTTCATTCCCGCATGCATTATCCCTCGTATAAAGACCGGAGTGAAAATAAGGCACCATGTTCTCGTAACTCCTGAGAGAAGACTTGGCCCGGTATGTTTCGAGATAATAACCTCGCGTGTTTCCGATGTTAAATGCGTATATGGTCTGGCGTTGAAGATGATAGTTTAGATTGGCCGCTTCGTCGGCTTAGCACTGTCTGGAACCGGGACCGAACTCCGTCCTCTGTTTCCAAGGAATTGCTGTTACCTGTCTCCGATGTTAAATGTGTGATGTGGTCTATAGTGATGAGGATGTTTTAGATTTGCGTTCGTTTCTCAAGTGTTTCAGTTGCTTGTTAACTCCGTCTCTGGAACCTCAATTGAAACTTTTCCGTCCTCTTCTTCGCTGTAATTACTGTTTACCCTGGGCATTTGAAGCAGCTCAGGCGAAGGTATGGGAGTAAACCTCAGCTTTCAGCAGAATCACCGTGATAGCCAGGTCGTATAGGCGACAAATTTAAATAGAACTCCTTCTGCTCATTCCTCGGTAGGAGCAAAGGTAATAAGAAGATTTGGGTTTGTTTTTCCTAAAATAATGGTCGCAACTACTTAATCTGTAGAGAACTGCTGCAGGCATTTCTTATCCTGTCAGAGCAAATATAAATTCTATGAATGTCAATGTTTCTTACTATAGAAGAGGAGATGGTGGTGGTTAGGACAATTCCAAGAGATCTTGAAATTACCACGAGCCTGCTTATCCAATTCTGCTTTACCCTCGTGACACTCCCACAAATAAACCAACTATCCCGCAATGTGGTAAGAAGTTGGTTGAATTTCCGTCTCAACTCAAACCTGTGAAAGCACCGCGCAGGTGCATGCCGTGTTTTAATACCTTTTTCATTTTGTTTATTTATGCATGCCGTTGTTAGTTCAAAATTCACTCCCAAAGAATGGGAAAGCGACACTACGGCACGGATATGGAAAGCAACTGCCAAATAACCTCAGTCTTAAAGAAAGTAAATAAAACGTATCCGGAAAACACTGAAACATTGGCGCTTAATTATGTCATGAGTGTAGTAATCCCTGCTGTTCGAAATGATATTCGTGGTTGGGAACAAGAAATTCACCAGAACTGCAGGGATAATGAGATTACTGTATATGCAGGATCCCGGATTTTATAACTGAATTCAGTATACAAGGGGCAGTGCTTATTTGTTTAATCAGATGTCTCCATACATATTGGATTGTAAAATGTCCGTTAGCAAAGCAATCCAGAGTAATCACCTACTTCCAAGTAAAGATCTAAGCACGCAACTGCATCTAATGCATCTAAAAGTGCTCAACTCTTGGAGAGATTCAGACACCGGCTAAAGATTCCAAGATCACTAATACCAACCGCAGACAGGTTAAAGTGATAAGATGAAAAAGTGGGATGATGTGGAGAAACTCAAGATTCTTCAAGAATTTGTCCAGTAGAAATGCCAGGTCTAATGTCAAAGACTACTGCCTCTCCTTTTCATCCGAGGATTAAAGATGTCTCATCTGATGGTTTTCTTTGCGACTTTGAACTTTAAACATCATATATTTGTAAATATTAAAGTAGAGAATCAGAGTATGTCATAGACGCAAGAGACAATTCTCTCAATTTTGGGATGTGCAGATCATGTTTTTAGAAGGCCAATAAACTCCGTTTCAAGTGCCGAGGTTGTAAGAATGACTTTATATTTTTTGTAACTGGCCTTAAAATATAAATAGAAATGGCAAGGTCATAATCAGCCTAGCAAAAAAAAAAAATGAATCTCGAAGTCTACAACAAAAATATTTGTTGAGTGAAATGTACAACTTAAATCATACTCACATGCTTCTAAATTTTTAGTTTGTCCTGCAAGATAATAAATGAATCCTTATAAAAAAATTAAATTAAATGAAATCGCAACTTAAAATAATACCTTAAAAAACACATGCTTCTTTAATTTTTAATCTTATCCTACTATAATAAATGAATCTTTAAAGCAACAAGAAAAAAAAATTAATAAAATGTGCCACTTAAAATAAATGTACATACTTATCCTAAATTTCTTTAACCTTGTCCTACCATAATAAATGAATCCCTACACCAAGAAGATTCTTCAATAAAATGTGCCACTTAAAATAGATGTACATAAATATTTCCTATTGTTGTGCAAGTTGACTAGTAGTTATAGTAATCGGGTCCCACACATCCATCAAACAAGAATGACAAACTCACTAAAATATGCACATAAATATTTGATAATATGCACATAAATATTTGATAATAAGTTATATAAGTTATATAAATATGTCCAAATGGGCCCAGCTTTTTTACTAGACCAACAACTGCCATACACCAAGTCTAACATCACAAGTTGACAAGACCCTATTGTCTCAAGTACCTCCAGTTCTGAATTACCAACTAAGGCAAAATGCACTACAAAACATTATAATGCTACCCATCCAAAAGTACAGTTATCCCATCAAACAGTCCCCCACTGATTTTGCATTGGGGCAATAGATCTCATTGCTGAGTAACACCTGGACAAAGACTGGGTAACACCTGCACAAGGACTGAGTACCACATGCACAAAAATAGGTGAAATGTCTGTCAGCCATATGTACATGTTTGTTTAACCATTCAGCCTATTGAAGACATTAAATGACACCATTCAATTCAGGAAATAGTTCACCCAACCTTTCATTTCAAGAATTAAACACAACAGCCCTGGAATTACAGGAATTAAATTCTGAAAAGCATTTCATTTCAGAATTTAAATTCAGGAAAGCACAAGGATCAACCATGAAAGCTTTTCAGCCATTGGATCATGTACAAATCAATCCACACCACACAATTAAATTTGGGAGATGGCAATCCATGCCAATCTTCCCTACCAATGAAATTCTAAATCATAAAACTATAAAACCTCAACTGTTACTACATTTGAGGCATTCGTTTTTCTCTTAAACTACTGCTGACATACATTTAGAGTTTTGAGACAGTGTTCCATTCATTTTGCAGACATACAGTTTTCAGAAAGTGAGTTTTCAAACAGTGAGTTTCCATTTTGCAGACATACAATCCTTTTCAAACAGTGTTCCAGACATACAGACAGAGGACAGAGTGTGCTCAGTGTTACATTCCAGACAATGTGTGTGCACAGTGTTACATTCCAAACAGTGTGTGTGCACAGTGTTACATTCACTCTCTTCATCAGTTGCTGGAGCGTTGCTGGAGACATACATGTATTTCGTTGTTCTTCAATAATGTTATTCAAGATATTGAGTACTTTATCAGTATTTTAATTGAGAAAATCACATAGATTAAAGAAGCTATGAGTGTTCAAAATAGCTTACTAATTAGCTACTCCAAATTTCAAGTTGGAATTTTTCCAAACCTTTAAGTCCAGTATTGAGTAAAATCTTTCAAGAAATTGTTCCAACACACAGTCCCCTATGAACAGTACATCAATTTCTGTGGAGAAAATGTAGTTGTCAGCGTTCAGGCTATTACAAGTCCACCATCTAACATCGTTCAGGCTATTACAAGTTCTTGTAGCTAACAACGTTCAGGCCATTACAAGTCCATGTAGCTATTTCTAGTTTCCTAGAATATAAATGTAGTTGCCTCCTCCTTTGGTTGTGCTTATTAAAAGGATTTGGATATTGACTTTATATTAAGTAAAATATTTCAAAAATTATAAGAACAACAACCTACTAACTACATAGGAACACTACCTGCTAACTACATAAGAACAGCAACCTACTAACTACATAGGAACAGTGCCTGCTAACTACATAGGAACAACAACCTACTAACTACATAAAGACAGTGCCTCTCAAAATTTATAAGAACAACAACCTACTAACTACATAGGAAACAAAGGATTCATAAACCTTGAACGCCTACACACAGTCCATGTCCAAAGATAAGTCCATTTTAAAACAGGCACTTACTGATTTTACACAAGTCAATGTAGCTAATAGCCATGTAGGTATCACATATCTTTCTCCTGTTGATATTACAAGTAATACATAATTGACAAGTAATACTTCAATGTCAATTAATTCACAACCAACATACATTTCTAGTTTCCTACAATATAAATGTAGTTGCCTCCTCCTTTTGTTGTGCGTATTAAGAAGATTTGGATATTGACTTTATATTGAATAAAATCTTTCAATAAAAATAGTTCTAACACACAGTCCATGTCCAAATATAAGTCCATTTTAAAACAGGCACTTACTGATTTTAGACAAGTCCATGTAGCTAACAGCCATGTAGGTATCACATATCTTTCTGATGTTGATATTACAAGTAATAAATAATTGACAAGTAATACTTCAATGCGAATTAATTCACAACAAACCACTGAAAGATTTCATGTTATTAGCAGAAATTTTGGAATTCATACATAATTATAGTTTACTCTATACAGTTGTGCTGTAATACTTATCAAATTTCTTAACGATGTTGGAAATTGCAGGTTGTAGCCATGCCAAGAGTTTCTGTTGCAGATCGGATAAGGAACAGGAGGCGAGGGAGAAGGGGGGCCCAACTGCGGAGCAGTTCATCAGATGAGGATGTCAATGCTATCATTGCTCCCAGTAATGTAGTTGAAAAGGACCCTGTGGTTGCAGATCATCCCAGCCCACCATCGGCCATAGAGCCACCTTCGACCACAATACAAGGTGCAATTTCAACAAAGAAAATCAGGGCAATCAGAGGCTGGACAAAGCAAGACATGCTTGCTGCAATTGATGACATTGAGTTTAAGGGATATTCAATCCGTGCATCTGCAAAAAAATATGGTATTTCTGCCTCTAACATACATTATTGGATAAATGGGTTGACTAATACAAAGTGTAGAGGGCCTGTTACAGTCATGACTTAAGAGGAGGAAGATGAGGTGGTGGAGTGGTGTAAGGAGATGGCCCAATTGGGACATGGGTTAGAGCTTATACAACTTAAATCCACTGTAGCTCAAATATGTCAAGGGAGGCCAAACCCATTTAAAGATGGTTTCCCTGGTAAGTCATGGTGGAGTGGGTTTAAAAAGAGGCATCCAGACCTTGTGTTACGTACAACGGAGGGCCTTGACAGAGACTGGGCTTTAAATCTATGCCCTGCAATTGTTTCCAAGTTCTATAACACTCTTTCTGCTGCATATGACCAACACTCATATGCCCCAGACCATATATGGAACTGTGATGAAACAGGCTTACAGGCAGGAAGAAATTGTGGTATGCGGGTAATTGCCAAGAGAGGGAGTAGAAATGTGCCTAAGATATTGCCTAAGAGCAGGAAATGGATCACAATTCTTGCCTGTGTCAATGAAATTGGTTCATCAATACCAGGATTTTATCTATTTAAAATTAAAACTCAACTAAAAAATTATATACAGAATTGTGAACCAGGGGCATGCATGGTTGTACATCCACATGCATGGATGACAACGGAACTGTTCCTAAATTGGCTTTGCCACTTTGCTGCTTCTGTACTGGGTGGTGTCTCGCCTGAAAACAGGCACTTGATGATTTTAGATGGCCATGGAAGCCACATGGTTGTACAGACAATCGAGGAGGCCAATAAGTTGGGCATTGACCTGTTAACATTGTCGGCTCATACTACTCACAGATTGCAGCCCCTTGATGTGAGAGTGTTTGGGCCTTTCAAGAACTATTTCAGGGTCGAGCGAGCTTCATGGATGGCAAAGAATCCAGGGGTGGAAGTAAAGAGGTTTGAGCTAGCTGAGCTTGCAAGTAAAGAATTTAAAAGGGCTCTCACACCTTCTAATATCAAGGCTGGATTTAGGAGGACTGATATATGGCCACTCAATTTTGATGCTCTTATGCATGATACCACATGTAGCCAAGCACTTGAAGTGGAAGGTCAAGAAGCAGAGAACTTAGAAGAGCATGTTGGTGCCCAAGAAGATGTAGTTGCTGCTGAAGGTATAATGTCCCTTTCTGAAGGGTTGTTCTGTGGTGGCGATGATGCTGAGCATGTCAGTGAGACACCGTTCAATGATGAACCAACTAACAATATCAATGACGTTATGACACCCACTGATGCAGCTGACAATGAGCAATTGACCATGCCAACTCAAGTAAGTGCACCATCATGGCTGGCAGAGGCCGTGATGAATATCACTGGAAATAATGTATCTACCACCAATGAGGATGAAAGCATGGACATGCCTTCACAACCATCAGGGTTGAACACTGAACTTGTTCATTATTTTGTGGACAATGGATCACTAGAAGAGGAGCCTATTCAGCATGAAGTACCTGAAGAAGACAACAATGGGGGCCAATCAGTTGTCCCAGAAGATGAAATCCAGCAGGCAGGTCCGGAAAAGCAGAGATTACTTGGTGCATTCCTAAAGCTACCAGTAGAGAGAGTGAAGGCCTCATCAAGGAACTCAACCTTAGATTATCTTCGTTTAGGGAGGAGTTCACAATTGCTCACATCTGAAGATTATATGAATTTAATGTTCGAGTCTGAATGTAAAAAGAATGAAATTCAGGAAGCTAAAAAGAGAAAGAAGGAGTTAGCCAATGAAAAGAGGGTTGCAAGGATTGCAATAGCAGAAGCTCGAGCAAAGGAAAGGTTGGAAAGACAAAAAGCAAGGGAATATAAGGAACATCAAAAGAAATTGGCAAGGCAATAGAGAGAGGCAAGAAAGGTTCAGCAAGAGTTGGAAAAAGGACAAGGCGTGACAAGCAGAGAAGACCATGGTTCCAGCCAGTTTGAGGCAAATAGGTTGATGTCTAACACGCTGTACCACATTGCAGAGCAGACACCATCATTCCAAGACCTGATTAACATCCAAGTACCTAGCTATCAGGCAGGGTTAGGCCCACCTCTTATACCCCTACCAGTGCAGGTTTGAATCCTAATTGTGTTTATATGACACCTGCAGTCAGTGCTGGGGTTAGTAACACAAGTGGACACTTGGGCTACTCAGTCCCACCATGGCTACATGGAGAAAATTGGAGTCAACCATATGCCAACATTCAGGCACATCCTAATCATCCAATGTTGGGCAATCCACCATACTTGGGCAATGCAGGAAATGGAAGCCATCAAGCATAGAGGTGCCATGACTTAATTTTTGTAACTACAAGACACTGTGATTTTGGTAAGGATCAAATAGGTTTGCTAATGATAGCATCCATGGATGTTTGGGAAGCTACAAACATTTTCAAATTAGTATGTATAAAACAGTGTCTAAATCCTACAAGTTTGTTAATCTGTTGAAGTTATAGCCTTAGCCTATATCAGATTTTTTATGAAGTTATATATCAAACAGTTTATAATTCCTACATATCAAACAGTTTCCAAATCCTACAAGTTTGTTAATCTGTTGAAGTTATAGCCTTAGCCTATATCAGATTTTTGAATTCATAATTGAACAAAGAAATTGAATTCATAATTGAATTGAACATCATTAACAAAACAATCTGATTGCATCTAAACAAACTATCCCTTGATTGCATCTAATCATGTTAAATAACAAGTATCATCAAAATTCATTGCAAACTTCATCAATCAAAATCACTCAATAAAAAGGAGGTGAAAATCACTCAATAAAAAGGAGGTTAACATACTCAGCTCTGTGGTGGTTATACCTCGGCTCTGTGGTGGTTATACAAAGAAATTGAATTCATAATTGAATTGAACATCATTAACAAAACAATATGATTGCATCTAAACAAACTATCCCTTGAACATTACATGCTCTTTGATGAACAGAAATAGATACCAAATATCATGTTAAATAACAAGTATATCAACACGAGGAGCAATTGATTCCTGAACGAGACATTATAGCCTTAGCCTATATCAATTAGATCAACACCGGGAGCAATTGAAGTTATAGCTTTTATCTATATCATATTTTTGAATTCATAATTGAACACTATACAGAGGTGATTCAATTAAGATGAGAGATGAAGTGGCCTTGCATTGCATCCTGTTAAGTAGATGTCCTAAAATAAATTAAATTATGCAGTACCTAGAATACCCACATCCTAATTCAAAATCTTTAAAATGTTTTTATCAAGCTCAACATACCATACTTAATATGCAATACTGCAAAAAAAGATTGATTTAATGTTTCTTATGACTGTCAGTAAAAACTATAATTAAAGGATTGTGAGATTATATAGGAGAGAGGGGTAAGTGCCCGAACACCTCACCGCTGACTGGACCGGGTGCCACGTAATAATCGCCACGTCATGTACGTTAGTTGTCTGTTCGCATGCCCTTCACGTGGTGGGCAAGTATATCAACATGGGGAGCAATTGATTCCTGATCGAGACATTATAGCAGTTAGATCAACACAGGGAGCAATTGAAGTTATAGCCTTAGCATATATCAGATTTTTGAATTCATAATTGAACAAAGAAATTGAATTCATAATTGAATTGAAGTGATTCAATTAAGATGAGAGATGAATTGTAATATATCTAAATGTCAAGTGATTCAGAAAATATCTAAATACAATAAACCAGTCCAAAAGAGCGATCGTGTAAAATAGAATTGCAACAATGACAAGAGTAAAGACTAATAGTATTATACAACTCTTGAAATCCTACGTTATAATGTTCAAGTGCAATCTAAACAAAAGCAACTAAATCGTTGCCCATGTTTTATTGAATTGAAGTGATTCAATTAAGATGAGAGATGAATTGTAATATATCTAAATGTCAAGTGATTCAGAAAATATCTAAATACAATAAACCAGTCCAAAAGAGCGATCATGTAAAATAGAATTGCAACAATGACAAGAGTAAAGACTAATAGTATTATACAACTCTTGAAATCGTGCGTTATAATGTTCAAGTGCAATCTAAACAAAAGCAACTAAATCGTTGCCCATCTTTTATTGAATTGAAGTGATTCAATTAAGATGAGAGATGAATTGTAATATATCTAAATGTCAAGTGATTCAGAAAATATCTAAATACAATAAACCAGTCCAAAAGAGTGATCATGTAAAATAGAATTGCAACAATGACAAGAGTAAAGACTAATAGTATTATACAACTCTTGAAATCCTACGTTATAATGTTCAAGCGCAATCTAAAAAAAAGCAACTAAATCGTTGCCCATCTTTTATTGAATTGAAGTGATTCAATTAAGATGAGAGATGAATTGTAATATATCTAAATGTCAAGTGATTCAGAAAATATCTAAATACAATAAACCAGTCCAAAAGAGCGATCATGTAAAATATAATTGCAACAATGACAAGAGTAAAGACTAATAGTATTATACAACTCTTGAAATCCTACGTTATAATGTTCAAGTGCAATCTAAACAAAAGCAACTAAATCATTGCCCATCTTTTATTGAATTGAAGTGATTCAATTAAGATGAGAGATGAATTGTAATATATCTAAATGTCAAGTGATTCAAAAAATATCTAAATACAAGCTCAACATACCATACTTAATATGCAATACTGCATAAAAGGATTGATTTAATGTTTCTTATGACTGTCAGTATTTGGACTGTGATAAAAATAGGAAAAGCAACATCTTTAAAACAAGACGTTGGAAAGGTCACAAGAGTGGAGTTCCGTAGTGGTTATGTTAATGTATATTGTATTGGTTGCAATTCCTCTCATTAAAATTAATTAAATATTGAGTGATGAGGAGACAGGCTACACTGTCAATATTAAAGTCATGAGCACACATTCTATATTGTCACACTTAGAATTTGATGATTGACATTACCTACCATCTTAAGTTTTTATCATAACCTTCAGTTTTGATCTCAGCCCATGACACCTTCAAGCTTCATTTACCATTTGAAAGAAGTACAAAGGGAAAATTAACATGTAAGTTCACTCCTTTATGCATAGATTATATCCATTGACATTAGTAGCCAACAAATATCTTGTAAGTTGTCTCCTCTCTAAACATTCTAGATTCTTAATCGTTAGTTGCTTGTGTTACTTGACTGAGATTGTAGAATTTTGTCTCGGGTTTTATTTCCAGACGTAATATTTGCAATTTTATGTTTGAAAAATATCAATGAGACCATACTGACCTTACTCTCTACAAGGGACATCCTCAGACCGACACACAAGTTTTACTCTAAATAGCAGTCCTAAAGTTTGTGTGAATAATGACATTTCACTGTCAAAATCCATAGACAATTCTTTAACTAACTGGACTCCTTCAGAAACTTAGAAAGAATCAATATTCTTCCTCTAATACAAGCAGCTGGTAGAGGATTGCAACAATACCCGGCCTGCTTTGAGGAGGTTTCATTTCTAGATAAGGTGTTTGGTTGTTTCTTTCGAAGCCAATGTTGTTCTTTCCAGTACAACAGAATCATTAACCAGAAAAAACTGTGGAATAAAAGCAAAACTCTGAAACAAAACTACATGCCAACAGTAAAACCCTAAACCATAATAAAACACAATAAAATTATGTGATATTGACATTACAACAACTGGCAAAATTTCTCTCAAACCTCAGTAAACCACAGTAAACCTCTCAATTTTCCAATTACAACCCTAAACCATAAACACAGTTAAACCACAGTAAAACCCTAAACCACAGTAAAACACAGTAAAATTATGTGATATTGACATTACAGCAACTGGAAAAATTCCTCTCAAACCTCAGTAAACCACAGTAAACCTCTCGATTTTCCAATTACAACCCTAAACCCTAAACACAGTTAAACCACAGTAAAACCCTAAACCACAGTAAAACACAGTAAAATTATGTGATATTGACATTACAACCACTGGCAAAATTCCTCTCAAACCTCAGTAAACCACAGTAAACCTCTCGATTTTCCAATTACAACCCTAAACCCTAAACACAGTAAAACCCTAAACCACAGTAAACCACAGTAAAACAATAAAGAAGCTCAACAGAGAACATCTCCTTCAGGTTAAATGTGTTTACAAACACATACATGTCACTGGTAGGACAGAGTCCTACCTTAAAACTCCTCTCATCCAATTCCTCTCCCTCCTGGCCTTCCTCCTTGCCTTGCCAGCCAACTGCATTGTCCTTGGCTTCTGCACTGACCTGCAAAGAAATAAAAAACACAATCATTCACAGAGCATCAACATTTAAAAAATTGCAAAAACACTTAAAACTAACAGACTAACGCACATAAAAGCACAATTCACAGCATCCAGAGCTGAAAAACGCACCTGAAAACAAAATTCGGAGCATACAGACCTGTAAAACACGCAGCGCCGAACCACAGAGCTGAGGTATGTCCACCATGGAGCCGAGGTATGACCACCACCACCACAGAGCCGAGAAAAACCACCACAAAGCTGAGTTAAAACCACCACAGGGCCGAGCCAAGTAAAACCACTACAGAGCCGAATAAAACCACGAAAGGGCGAAGGTAAAACCACCACAAGGCTGAGGTATGAAAAAACAGAGTCGAGCATAGCCACCAAAGAGCCGAGGTATAACCACACAACGCCGAGGTATAACCACCACAACGCCGGGGTTAAACCACCACAGAGCCGAGGTTTAACGAACACACAACCCAGTGTAAACATCCACAAAGCATAAACCAGTACCAATTTGAATGCCGCCGCGGCCGAACCAGGACCAAGGGAGCTCGAGCCAGGAGAGCACGGGCCCCATAACGACGGATGGAGCGCGCGGACGGTGGTGGCAGAGGCGTCAGACATCGGAGAAACGTCGCGCAAGGAATGGAGACCAAAACGCACAGGAACCAGACCCGGAGCAAAAAATGTGGCTTCGTATAGAAGCCTCCACAATATGGCGGGAGACGACCTGCTGAGCAGGTTACAGACCGAAAGGACCGGCTGCACGTGCCCGCCACGTGAAGGGCATGCGAACAGACAACTAACGTATTATTACGTAGCACCTGGTCCAGTCAGCGCTGAGGTGTTCGGGCACTGACCCCTCTCCCCTAGTTCATTCCCAAAAACCATAAAAAAAAAACCAGTAGCCAAAAAGACAAGAAGAAGTGAATAAAGATCTAGGGATGAAGCATTGGTTACTCATTGCATTCAGAGTTTGGATGCCTAATCAACTCACTCTCTCATGACGCAGACTCCAATGACTAAGCAGATGGAAGTACAAAATATGGCAGGACAAGAAACCCATTTTGATTTTGGGATTTAAAACCAGCAGCAGCCATTTCCTGTAAGGAATACGCATTCTGAAAAAGCGAATTGTTCTGTAATTGTAGGTGGTGAAGCGACCGAAAAGCTATTTAGGTGTTGTTACAGGAATTTCTTGCACAACAAGTGAAAACCACTCAGTGTATTGCCAGAGCTTCAAATGTGTTGGATAAGATGTTGCAGTCATGACTCAGCTTTTATAGATGTAATCTTTCGAGAAGTGACTGTAACCTACAATGCCCTAATCATTACAAGCTATCTAAGGAACATGGGAATTGCTTTTTATACAAGATTTGAACAATCCAGTGTCGGCGATTTTCTCAGCCATCTACTAAGTATAACTAATTCTAAAATTAAATGATTAAGAAGAAGAATGAAAATGGAAGTTTGGGATAAGATTAGTAATTTTATAATGGATTTGCTTACTCATCATTTAACTAAAAAACTCTGAAAATGGAAGTTTGGGAGAATATTAACTGATATCCATATTTATGTGTGAATGTCCTCTTAAACGAGACACGTGTTCTGGTAAAGTCGTTTCATGTCTGACAACTAATTTGCAGGTTCCTGTCTTGTCGAGCATTGATTTTATAGAGTCCAAGCCTATGTATTAGACATGCACCGATCAACTTTTCAACTTTTATATTTGGAAAAATATCTATTCAACTGACTGCTCGTGAGAAGCAACCTCCCTCATCTGAACCCTCTTTGTCATTCAAATCAAGATCGTGGAGTGCTTACCTTTACAAACACTTGTTTTCATGTGAAATATCGCCTCTTTGTCATTCAAATCAAGACCGTGGAGTGCTTAACTTTACAAACACTCATTTTCACAATATCGCTAAATAAGTAAAGGAAATAAATTTAGCTGTAGTGTAATTAGATTGTTTTTTCGCTTGAAAATTATGGAAATTTTAGTAAGATTTTAAGAAAATTGGGTAGGGATTTTTGTAAATCCACGTTATAATTATCAAACTTTAATAGTTTGGGTGTCTTAAAGGTTTTTGATGGTGCTGAATCCATTTTCACCATCAAAATCATGATTCAAACACTTTTACTGTAAGATTTCTTAATTTTTTTTGGCTCGGTCAATTTTGACCATCCAAGCAATTCCTCTATTTCGTTAGACAACTCATAAATTTATTGAAAAATATTTATTTTTTTCATTATGCATAATTAATGTTCTTCTCTACACCTTGGACATCTAAGGCATGTTCATGCTTAGCATTATTTAAAGAATTTTTTATTCTAAGTTTATTTTAATATAAATATTATTGGAATAGTTTGAGGAGAAGAAGCATGTGTATTTTTTTGGTAAGAGATCCAAAATCAGAAAGGCTGAGAATGTATGTTTTCATAAATTTTAACAATAAATTTGTTTGTTACATAGAGATGAGTAACTTATTTTGTAAACAAAAGTCTCTTATACCAATTTGATGTCTAACTTAGTAGTAATCTTAAAATCTCACACATATATAACTAGAAATACATTAATCTAAAAAAAATTAATCTTTCATTGCTGTATTACATTTAATTTAAAAATAATAATAAAAAATCAATTAAAAAAAATAAAAAATAAAAACTTAAATCAAAATGAAAATCTCTCTTAACAGAAGGTTCCTCACATTTACGTAAACAAGAAGGGTTCATCACATTTACATAAACAAGGTTGAGGAGGAAAAAACAATGCTAAGTATTATTCAAGAAAATTTGTTACTATTATCCCAAAACGATAAGGATTTTTATTTTTTAATTATTTTAATAGAAATAACATTATTTAAGGATTTTTTTAAAATTATTTTAATACAAATATATTGAAATAATTTAAGGAAGTAATTTTTTAATTTCTTTTAAGTAGAATTTTTTTAAATTTAAAAGGAAATTTAATTAGAAATTAAAAAATGTAAATTTAAATTATTAAACTCATAAATAAAATTTAAAATTTTTAAAATATTAAACATATTTTTATATTCAAAATGATAATCTAAACATTGAAACTGTGTGATCCTATCATATATCTTATCACTAAATGCTAGACTACTTTGAATTCCTGATATTTATTTAATCCAGAGAATATTAATTATTTTCATGTATACCTTTTTTTACACAAAATTATTTTAATTTTTTTTATTATGATTTTAAAATGTTTATTTTGTTAACAAATATATATATATAAAATATGTTTGTTTATTTATTTAACGTTTTTGGAAAAAAAAAATTGAATGACAAAATTCTTACACTACAGCTTATTATGTTAACTTTGAAAATTCAGGAAATTCTTAAAATTAAATCTAGATAGGAATGGTTTTAATCATTATTTTCAATCACTTAAAATAAATCTAATTGGCTACATTTTTCTTATTATTATATTAAAATAATTATGCATCATCTTTTACTCTCAACTTTTTCCTATTTTCATGAAACATTTAAATATATATAAAAAATAATAATATTAGGTTTTTTTAAAATGTAACTTTTGTGATATATTTTAGCGTTGAGGATTCCAAAAAAAATCCGTACTTACCATGTGGTTGATTACTTTTCTTTTAACTCTCATTATTCTTTATTGGACTTTTAGTATTTATGGATTCAATTTTATTGATTTATTGTAATTGTTGTATTAAGTAATATAAATTTTGATTATTTTTTTCATATTCATTTTCAATATTATTGATTTATTATCATTGTTGTATTAAGTATTATAAATTTTTGTTTAATAGTATGTTTTTTTTAAATATTGATTATAGGAATAACAAATGAAGATATATAGAATTTCAATTTGTTATATGTAAAATTTATTAGTGGAAATGGATTTTGAAGTAAAGATAAGTTAGAAATTTTTAAAATATTTTGTAATTAAATTAAGATACATGTGTTTAAATCATTTTTTAATTAATAGGTTTTGGTAAATTATATGTTATTTATTATTATTAGATATTTTATATATATAATAAAATATGAAAATATTATTTTTTTGTTGTCTTGATTTATTGGGGATTTGAATCTTGAATTTGCATAATACCTCATAGAAATTGCCAATTAAGATTTCTTCTATAAGAAAAATATCAAAATATCATAATATTTAAAAGATTTCCTTTATTCTTCTAAAATTTTGGAATCTAAATTCCTAGACAACAAACATAAAAAACAAAAGTTGTTTCATTTGGTGCATTTAGAATGAAAGTAATTACACTACAAGTGATGACCCTCAATTACAATAGAACTAAGCACTTTATGGTCAAGATTAGAAAATATGATCATGTGAAGGAACTCTCTTGCAATTTCTAAACCATGGTCAAGTTAAGGAGAGTGTGGTTCTTGAAAGAATGGTTAGCTTGTTGGATTCCAAAGCTCTGGAGGATTCCTTATTTTTTCTAAAAAAGAGGGTTTGTTGGTTTAAGATGTGAAGTATACTGGATTTTTTTCATTTTTCATTAGGTTTTAAGAAATATACTTCATAGTATTAAGGGCTGAAATATTGGGTTCTAGTTCTCCTAGAAAGGAAGAGAAAACCTACTTGAGTGAAATTGAACTTAAAGAAGGCTTAAGATGGTTCTTGGAGAATACATAATATTAGGATAGGTTTTATAATTTTAAGAAATAAGGAATCTCAAAATAGCCATTGAAGTTGTCAATGTTTAGAGTTTGGATGTTGATGGTAGGTTATATTCTAGAATATTTTATTACGATGAGAGATTGCTTAACATTTTCTTTCAACTCAACTTCAGATGGAATTAAAATAAAAAATGAATGTTGTCTTGAGGGGTATTATGCTTCCATTAAACAATGGTCATCATGTTTCAACACCAAAAGGAAATGGGAAAACCTTAAACTCATGTAATTCAAAATCTTCATATTACCATTAGAACATTAGAATGAAATTTCTTTGATACAAATTGGTGAAGCTCTTGGAAGTTTCAATTTTATTGATGAATGCTCCATTAGACGTAATTTGAAGTTAGTGGTGTTATAATATATGAAAATGGACTTAAATGATGCACTTTTGAACTCTAATTAGATAGAGGAAAGAAAATTATCTTATGATCTTTAATTGGATTATGTCAAGGTTCCCATTTTATGCTCATTTTTCCATTATTATGTGTATTTGAAGGTGAAATATTGAATATTCTTGTACAATGTTTTTCTTCAGTGAGTGGTAGTTGGACCTATAAATCGAAAGGAAACCACTCTCAAGTAATTGATGGTAAACTCTCCATGGAGGAATCTGTTAGTAAGGTAGTCAAAGATAGTACGAAGGGTATTAATATAGTTTTGTAAACTTTTGAAAAGTATTTGATGCTAGACTATGCATGTGGAGATACAAGTTAATCAAAGGGGAAGTTTTTAGTTGAGGCAAGGGGTGATCCAAAGCCCTCTAGTGGTGATGGTGAACTTGATTTTGTCCCCCCTCTTGTGAATATCTTACAAGAATTTTCTTGAGAGTCCACATGTGGCTATTCCTACAAGTGTGGGTAATATGGATGATGCAACATCTTCTCGTACCATGGTGGTCAACAAGGCAAGTCAACTTGTAGGAGGCATAAATACATGCTCCAATTCTCAAGATTGTTGTGTTGTTGGAAAGGTCTAGGGTGTAGATTAACATTTATTTGTTCTAGCATAAGAAAGGAAAGGTGCGACCCAAAAAAGTGCCATTTGATGCATCAAAATGGCTTTGGAAGATTTTAAACCCTAATTTTCCAAATTGGGACCTGATGTTAAATTGATCGTGCAAGTTGATTTCTCCAAACGTTTCCACTTTGAAAAGCACCGAGATAGATGATAAATGATATAATTATATAATGTAGATAACACCTCCCCATTTAAGGAGGATTTTGATCCCAAAATTCTTTTACTAACTGAAGTGAGGAAATTCGTCCTCTACCTTCTCCTTTAAGTATCACTTTTGTTAGGAAAAATACTGAGGGGGGTGGGTGTGAACCAATATTTTCAACTCACTTTAATTTCCAATTTCACATTCAGAATTATGTACGCTACTATTATTCATGCAACCCACGTGTGTACACGACTTTAGTGAAATAAAACCGTGTATATATAGTTTACTTATTTTCCATACTTTCCATTAGATGTTTAAATTTAATATTGCATTATTAATTCATTAGTCATTTAGTATGCAGTAAAGAGTAGATAGATCACAACACATAAGCAACACATCAAGAGTAGATAGATCAAAACACATAAGAAACACATCTATACATATGAACACCATGATTTTAGGTAGAAACCCAATGTGGGAGAAACATAAGCAACACATCAAGACATATGAACACCAGGATTTTAGGTAGAAACCCAATGTGGGAGAAAAACATTGGTATCACCGTCTTTGTTTTCTTCTTTTATTGTAAAGAAAACCTTAATTACATATTGTACTAGTGGATACTCTTACCAATGTGTAGGCACCCACCTCCAGGAAGCTACAACCTCCACTCATTCTCCAACGCCCACTGAATGAGAGATACAACTCCTCGATATCGTTTATCATCTCCTACCAAAAGGGAGCACCTACCCCCTGAAAAAAGTTAACAAATACCACTGGAATGATGATTTGACTCCCTTACTGAAGGCTCCAACCCTCAACACCCTTTGTGGACCATGTTTCATAATATTTCATACTAGATCCACCGATCTCAAATAAACATAAAATTTACCTGTACGCCACTTTTCATCATATTTTCACACTGGACCCACATCAACAATAAGCCTAAACTAAATCTCAAATTTTGAATCATTGGAGCACTATCAACCAACTGAATCACCGAAGCATCAATTTACTGAATACTAAACCAACCATTGCAACCAAATCAAATCAATACACACCCAAACTACTCTAGATCAAAACATCATTGACCAACAACAACAAATACAACATAACTCATCATCTGTTATCTTCAAGCATCACTGAAAACCATGACCAAATATAACTCATAATATATATGTGACAATTATTAAGCATACCGGTGTATAAACACGTTTAATATAATGTGAAATACCCATGTATATGTTTCAATATATTGAAAAACTTATCTTAGAATATATACACAACTAACTAGAAATAGATCCGCGTATGTACACGATTATCCAGAAGCAAACCAACATACAGATCTTAAATTACTGAAGGATACCTTCACTGCAAGCATAAATCACATTTCGCAACCTTCACTGTCAAAACTACAGACATCCAAAAAACACATCCATATCACAACTTCACTATAACCACAAATATATTATTGTTAGCTACTTAAAAATTTGCAACAAGCAAGTCATTCAACCATAAATATCAAGATATCTCCAGATCTTTCCGATCCAAGTCTTCTCCTTGCTTCTTGGTGCACACTTGTTCCAAATCGTATCATACATAAATAATACATCACCTACATAGATAAAAACTTGATCTCCATATCCTTATAAAGATTTTTCCTTAGCCGATACCTTAGGTAAATCCCTTGGTAATGTTGTTAGTATTGGCTAATGAGATCAAATAAACGTTTCCACCCCAATTACTATGGTAAAATTCCATGGTAATTATCCCTCGTATCCATATTTCCATGGATCGGATTATGTACGTGACTTTTGCTCATAGGACCTGCATATGTATGCGACCCTTCTTCACAGGAACAACGTATATTTTTCAATTTTTACATAATTCATCCATCTATAAGTGAGCTACCATTTCTTCGTCCATATCCTCTGTAGCATGTGTTCCAATATTCCCGATATCTGCATTATTTCTAAAATCATCATATTATCCCTATGTTGACATCGAGGACATATTTTTCCAGCACGTTTCCATCAAGGAAAACACATTATCCATAATGCCAACAATCTCCCCCTTTGGACTTGATGGAAACCGCTTTGGTGTTTGGACACTAGGGAAAATTTTATGGGCTAATATTCACAGGTGGGCTAATTTTCCATGCTTTTTCTAGAAAAATGATCTACTAATTTCCATTTTTTCTAAAAAGAATTCGTCCAAATTTTATACTATAAAGTTATTCTATCTTAAAAATCACCAAAAATTTATAGGGACTATATAAAACCGTAAGAAACTCAGATAATTGTACAAAAATATCACCGAAATTTTTATAGTTTGCATATTAAGGATTAGTAAGATTCTCCGAGGTTTCTAAAATTTCAAATAAATGTCCATCCTAAAAAATTTCCATGTTGGACAACACCTGCAAACCCCTGCAAACGCATCTACAAATACCAAGTATTCTCTACAAACACCAAGTATTCTCTCCCCCTTTGCCATCAAGGGAAAATGGATGAACGAGGCCAAATAAAGCACTTCCATTGTAGTGCTCATCATTGTAAGTCTAATTTGCTAATATAAATCATGAAATTTACATACTAGCCATTCTCCCCCTGAGCATATATTGGACCTTTTGAAGATATGCAATAGAGTACAAGTCTTGATATACACGTATAAAAAAACATGAAATTACCTATGACCAATGACTCTATGTTCCCATGATTACATCAATCACCCAACATATTATATTTACATATTGGACCCACATTTTACATTCATGTCCCATAACAATGGGATTACATAGATGACATGACTTCATCCCAATAGCCCATACAGGAATGAATTTTAAAATAATTTACAACATGGGTCTTTTCATGACCTTTACATCAAGATACATATATGACACTTATAACCAAACTCGGGAATCTCAACAATGAAGTAGCAAGACCATGACAGTCATCAGCAACCACCATGCACCATATAGGAATCTGCAACATAACCATGTAATGGCAATAAAATAGATGTTATTATAATAGCAATATGAACATCCTCATCATCAACATGTAGGATAAGACAGTTTAGGCATCAATCACCAATCAACTATAGCAAAAGCATAATATTGTACAAAAAGGTTTTGTTTATCAACTCATACCATTGACCTCATGTCATCAAGGTCAACACTCTCTCCACATATAGGAAGAGACACAATCCATAAGCAGCAACATAAATCTCTTGAACTACAACACTATAGGTAGAAATCATATGTGAAAACAAAGAGTACATCTAACATCACAAAGAATAGAATTGATCGGCAACATCATCAACCACATCTTTAGTGAACATAACATACATATTTGCAAGATTTAATAAGGATAGGACTCCATTAACAACTTTACCAAATGAAACTCAAGAAATCATGTAGGCATCATCCATAACTTCGCCACATGCAGTCCATGTATCATTGATAAATCATGACATAATGAAAACAACAAATATGCCTTCTCATCAATGCCAACAAATAGTGAGTAAGTCATGAACTCATGATAAACACCAGTATGCAACAAGGAGTGCTCATAATTCCAACAATGAACTATTAGAAGAATAGAAGAATCTCCCCTTGAACCTCTGACAACTTTTCACCATAAATTATGATCATCGAAATGCACCAAAAAACCATTTAATTAGAAACAATATGAGACTTTGCAACAACTCATAACCTTATCATGAACCAACATCATTCTTAAGAAAAATATGGGCATCATTAACAATCTCCAAAAAATAAATATCAGAGCCAGAATGCCAATAATAACTAAGGGAATCATATGAGAAGATCCTTCTGAATCTGTGCCACTTCTTTGCCATTCATAAGAAGCATGTGTGAATGTCTAGGTCAAAAAACACATATACACACGATTTTCTTTCAAAAGGTCTGCGTAAAAAATATAAATTGTTGATTCTTAATCGCTACAAATCCCCTTGAACATGTCCTCTCTATTAATGTTCACGGTTACTTCATCAGATGCAATGTCAGTAATATACCAAAGGAATCTTAAAACAACATTGGGAATCATCATCAAGATACACATGCATAGCTCCCACTGAGTCATACACCAATGATCCCGTATACCTGATGATCATCACATGTTCTTCATGAGGTTATGTACCTCACATTCACTTCTACAATCACTATTAGAAGTATTTTTTTTAAGAGAAATGGACTATAGTAGGGATAATATTCCCTCCATCTCTGACTGATATTATTTCTTCCTCCAAATCTGCTTGCAATTTATAATCATGTGGCAGCTTGAACTTGTGGAACCTCTTTCTTTCATTCCATATACTTGACCTACAATTAGTTACCTTAATTACGAATGATTTATAAGAAAAAAAATATTCATGAAACAATAATTTATTCCGAGGGGCTGATCTTGACTTTGATCTTGGTGATTTCTTTTCAGATGAGTGACTTGATTCAATTTTATTTTTAAAATATTTATGTTGGATCTTGTCATTGCATTGGGAATTTTAAGCCATGTGGTTGTATCCAATTTCTATCTTGATTAGAGGAGTGTGTTGTTCATTGATACTATTCTCTAGTGATTTAAATGCCTTTACCCATTTCTTAATTTTCTTATAATCTTTCCTTAGAGTCACAATTTTTTATTCTATATTTTCACAATGTCTTTCCTTTTCTTAAAGTTATTATGCTGAAACTATTGTTCATCTATTGATTGCTTCCAAATTCATTCTTAACATGTATATTTCCTTGATCATACTACTTTCTTTTATTTCAAGATCTTTGTTTGCCTTCCTAAGTCTATTATTTTCTTTCAATGCTTTTATTAAATTATCTTCTTCACAATTAAATGATTCATTAGTTTATTGATCTTCAAGATCCATAAGTATTTGGTAACAAGTATTAGAATTCTAATATGATTCTTCTTGATCATCAAATGTTCTTTGACTATCTTCATTAGAATAAAAACGTTTCTTGGAAAAAAAATTCCTTTTGGCATTTTTCTTGTCAACATCATTTCCCTTTTCTTTATTATCATGATTTTTGTTATATGGAAATTTGGATGCATAGTGACCTACTCTTCCACAAGCAAAACATTTAAATGGAAGCTTACCTTTGAATTTACCAATTCCCACTTGCAACTTTCTTATGAAATTCATTTCTTCCTCATATGAAATGTAGTTGTATCTTTGGGATTTTCCTTTTCTTCCTCATCTGAATGTTGCTTCTCTAACACCTAATGTATCCCCTTTTCTCATTTCAAAATTTGTCGAGATCCCATGGAGTTATTAAATGGTGATATTCTTTAAATCCTACATTTCTTCAATGGCCAAGACTGTGGAATCGAATTTTGGGTTTATAGATCTCAAGATCTTTTCAACAACAACAATTTCATTTATTTAGTCACCAAGATTTTTCATTGTGACTATTTAAGAGTCTCATACTGAATTCTATATGTTTGAATTTTAGCACTCTTTACATTAGTGTCACCTTCATATCTTTGAACAAGCTTATCCAATATTGCCTTTTCGGTGCTCAGCTGCATGAATTTCACAAGATTCATCCAAACTTTCCAAGATAAAATTTACTTCCTTTGCATCATTCTCCTATTGATTCTTTCCTGCATTATCTGCTGGAATGGAGGTTGGGTATTGATATAAAAATTCAACCATTTTCCATACATATTAGGTCCTTATATTACTAGTATAGTCCCTTATTGTCGTTAGTGTAACCCCCTTATTGTTATTGTTGTAGCCCTGTAACCCCCATATTTTTATTATTGTGCCCTTAAATTATTATTGTTAGGTTAGCTAGGATTAAATTGTGGCCCCATGGACTCCTATATATAGAAAGGAGGTTTTTTCATTTGTATCATCCAGGAATTGTTCATTTATGTAATGTATTGGAGGTTTCCCCCTCGAAGTGGCTGATTTCTGAGGCTTTGATCTCTCTTTTCTTCTGTTTTTGGAGCTGGTTTCACAACATTTGGTATCAGAGCTTTGGATTCTAGGGTTTTTTTGCTCCAAACATGTCATCGTGGCATTTTCACTATAATTTTTTTTCTACAAAGGTTCAGAAGCTGAAATTTTTAGAGTATGAAGTCCAAATTCCGAGGAAAATCATCGCAAAATTTTAGAGCTTGGTTCGCAATATTTTCAGAGATATGATCTGTGGAAGTTAGGTCTTTTTGTAGGCTCCTGAATTTAACCTAAACAGGTCATCGCGGCATTTTCGCTATACTTTTTTTTTATACAGGGTTTCAAAAGCTACAATTTTCACAGAGAGAATTCGAAGTCCTGAGGAACCTCTTGTAAAAATTTCAAATCTTGGTTGGCAATATTTTCGATATGATCTGTGGAAGTTAGGATTTTTTTAGGCTCTTGAATTTCATCTCAAAGAGGAAATCATGGGAAAAACATTATAACTCTCTCTCTGAGCGTCAGATTGGGATTCTGTAAAAAGTGTCCGAAATTACACATACTGTAGTTTTTGGTATATCAATTTTAGATCCATAGGAGGAAACAGTGACACATGGCAAGTCGTAAAAGTTTGCTCTATTGAACTAGTCCATAATTAGGTCATCGTGGGATATTGGGCATAACTTTGTATTGAAGAATCCAAATCAGGTCAGACCTGTGGCATTCAAAAGAAGATTCAGAGGGCTACTTTAGGGCCAAACGTCAGATTTTGAAGATCCAAAATCACAGAGATAATTCAGTTTCAATATCAAGCTCCTCAAAAACAAGAAAAATGTGTGTATTTTTTTCGAATTACATAAGTCTCGTTTGAAAAAAATTAGTTTGAATTTATTCCAAGGGCATATTGAAGAATAGATATCAGTATTGGGTTCTAAAATGCCCCCTAAAAAGAATTCAACACCCATTAAGCCTTCAAAAGGCTCTACTATGACTCATGAAGAAGAAGAAACACAACATGAGATATCAAAATTACAAGAGCAAGTGCACCAAATTTCACTATAGCAAAGAGAAACAAAAAATGAAATGGAAGTTTTGAAGAAAGGCATGGAAACTAAGATGGATGGTTTGAAGAAAGGCGTGGAAGCTAAGATGAATTTTTTGGAAGCTAATATGGATGGCATGGACGTGGATGTGGAAGCTAAGATTGATGACATGGAAGCTAAGATCGACGAAAAAATGAAAGACAACATGGAAAACATGAAGAATGATCTAAAATTAGACATCGAAGGTTTGGAAAAGTTGATACAAGAAATGTTTCCTAATGGCTAAAATATAGTAGAGGATACTCATGATGAGAACAAAATAAATGTTAAACGTGATTTCATAAACTCTAATGTTGGATGGAAGAACCACCATATTCCAAAGATGGATATGAGGAATTTTGATGGCAAAGACCCTGTAACATGGATACTATAGATGGAGCAATATTTTGAACTCAATAATGTGCAAAACACACAAAAGGTACGCATTGAAACTTTACATTTACAACAAAATACATTTGTATGGTATCGATGGCTTTGCTCCCATAAAAAAATTGTCACTTGGTCAATTTTTACGGAGGAAATGATAGCACATTATGAGGATACAAAGAGCAACACCTGCTTTAGCCAATTGATAAATCTTAAACAAAAGGGTTCAGTGGTGGAGCAAATTGAGGACTTCCAAAAATTGAATATAAGGGTAACGAATATTCCAAAGGAACATAGGATTGATGTCTTCATAGGGACTTTAAAGGATAACATCCAACATGAAGTTCGCGTTTGGGAACCTGATTCATTGGAGAAGGCATTCAGGATGGCAAGAAAAATTGAATGTAAAATTATGGCGACAAGGAAGCCTACCACTCACATCTATAAAGATGGAAGTGTTGCTACTCCTAGACTTCCATAACCTACAAGGTTGACACCACAAAAATTGGAAGAAAAAAGAGAAAAAGGGCTTTGCTACAGTTTTGATTGAAAATACACTAAAGGTCATAAGTGCACTGAGAATAAATTATTTTACATAGATTGTGAAGAGGAGGAAGAAAATGAAGAAGAATCTTCAAAAGTAGAGGATATACACCAGGAAGAAATCCTAGAAGAAGAAGAAATGAGTCCGACCATATCATGTAATGCACTGGAAGGAATTACCACTCCTAAAACTCTTAAGATAGAAGGACATATCAAGAAGAAAAAGGTAATAGTGTTGATTGATTCGGGTAGTACCCATTATTTTATTCATTGTAAGGTAGCCAAGGAATTGAATTGTTTCCTATACCCATCACCAGAATGTCAAGTGATGGTTGCAAATGGAGGAACTATAAATTGCTCTGGAAAATGCCATAATATCAAGCTAGCCATGGGGGAATATGTATTGAATATTCCAATGCTTTCCATCCCAATGGGAGGTGTTGATGTTGTGCTAGGAGTACAATTAGTTACAATCTTTGGGGGCGGTGGCTTTTAATTTTTAAGAACTTTTCTTGAAATTTTTTTTGGAAGGAAAGGAAATCGAATTACGATGTATCGCAGGGAAGCCAGGAAAGATAATAAGCTCTAATGTCATGAAAAATCTTATGAAGAAAGAACAACAGGGCATAATTGCACAATTATGCTCACTAGAAGTTCCAACATCAAAATCATCTATTTATCCAGATCTCCAAAAAGTCTTGAACAATCATTCCAAGGTGTTTGATACTCCCAAAGGACTTCCACCTATTCATGATCATGATCACGTTATTCATTTGATTCCAGGAAGTGTTCCTTCAAACATCAGGCCTTACAGATATCCTTATGTCCAAAAGAGCTAAATTGAATGTATGATTGCAGAAATGTTAGAGGTTGGTATAATTCAACCTAGTCAAATTTCTTTCTCTGCTCCAATAGTATTGGTGCACAAGAAATATGGATCATGGTGCATTTTTCTGGATTATAGGGAGCTCAATAATCTCACTATTAAAGATAAATTTCCCATTCCTGTGATTGATGAATTACTAGATGAATTACATGGAGCAATTTATTTTACCAAGTTGGATCTTCATTCAGGATATCATCAAATTATAATGAAGATTGAAGATATTCCGAAAACAACATTTCAAACTCATGAGGGTCATTATGAATTTTTGGTCATGCCTTTTGGCCTTACCAATGCACCTTGTACATTTCAAGGGTTGATGAATTCCAAATTCAAACACTTAGAAAATTTGTGCTAGTATTTTTTGATGATATACTAATCTACAGTAGGTCTTGGAAGGATCATGTTCTACATGTTGACAGGGTGCTCAAACTATTGGAGGAGAAACAATTATATGCAAAAACATCCAAATGTTTATTTTGAGTACAAGAGGTGGAATATATGGGTCATATCGTATCTCATGAGGGTGTTAAGGTAGACCCTAACAAAATTAAAGCCATTAAGGAATGGAAAGTCCCCCAACCATAAAGCAGTTGCGTGGATTTCTTGGGTTAATAGGGTATTATTGCAAGTTTGTTAAGAATTATGGAAGAATAGCAGCACCTCTAACAACATTATTGAAGAAATATGCATTTTCATGGACTCCTAAAGCAACTAAGGAATTTGAACATCTTAAAGAGGCAATGTGCCTAGCACCAGTCTTAGCTACGCCAGACTTCACAAAAACCTTTATTGTGGAATGTGATGCCCCAGGAAATGGAATTGGTGCTATTTTAATGCAAGAAGAAAGACCCATTGCTTTTGAAAGTCGTTCAATAAAAGGAAAGTATTTATAAAAGGCTATTTATGAGAAGGAAATGTTATCAATACTACATGCACTAAAGAAATGGAGACCTTACCTAATGGGAAGACACTTCAAGGTAAAAACTGATCATAATAACCTTAAACACTTTTTGGAACAAAGACTATCTTCGGAAGAGCAACAAAAATGGGTCACAAATATGTTGGGTTATGACTTTGAAATCTTCTACAAAAAAGGGAAGCTAAATGTTGTTGCAGATGCACTCTCAAGAAAGGATGAAGGGGTGGAAGCATTGCTTTGTGTCATTTCAATTATCCAACCAGATTAGATAACCGAAGCAAGGGATGAATGGAAGAAGGATGAAGAAGTGTGGACTCTCATTCAAAAGTTGCAGCAAGATCCTAGTACATCTAATACATTTAGTTGGAAAAATTATTCCTTATGGTACAAAGATTGCTTAATATATATTTGCAATAATTCCCAACTAAAACAAAAGATTCTTTTAGAATTTCACACTTCACCTTTAGGAGGACACTCGGGATTTTTAAAAACTTACCACAGGGTGAAGAAATATTTTTTTGGGATGACCTTAAATCTGATATTAAAAATATTGTGGTAGAATGTTTAGTTTTCCAGCAAAATAAAGTGGAGACAATTAAGACCCCGAGTCTTCTACAACCTTCATCCATTCCAAGTCAACGTTGGGAGGAGATTTTAATGGATTTTATCACAAGTTTACCTAAGTCTGAAGGAAGGAGTGTCATCATGGTGGTAGTTGATAAACTTACCAAGTATGCACACTTTTGTGCATTATCTCATCCATTTAAAGCGAGTGCAGTTGCTACTGCATTTATGGAAACAATTCAAAAGCTACATGGAAACCCGAAGATTATTGTAAGTGACAGGGATCCCTTTTTTACAGGAAATTTTTGGACGGAATTATTTTCTTGTTTGGGTACTCAACTAGCTCATAGCTCATCTCATCATCCTCAATCTGATGGTCAAATAGAGATAGTGAATAAATGTTTGGAAGGATACCTTCGTTGTTTTGTATTTGATAAGCAAGCATACTGGGTAAAGTGGTTACCTCTGGTTGAATGGTGGTATAACACTTCCTTCCATATTGTAGCAAAAATAACCCCATTTATGGCACTTTATGGATATCATCCACCATCCATCACATCTTCTTTAAGGGAAAATGCTAGGGTTCAAGAAGTGGAGGATCACATCGAGCATCAACAAGAAGTTCTCCAACTCTTAAAGGATAACCTAAATTTGGCACAAAATTGAAACAACATGTAAATCAACATCGCAGTGACAGAAGTTTTGATGTGGGAGACTGGGTATTTTTACGGCTACAACCATACAAACAAATGTCCCTCAAGCAAGCTAAGAAGGATAATAAATTATCACCAAAGTAATATGGTCCTTACAAGGTTTTGAAAAATATTGGTACTATGGCATATAAATTGGAGCTTCCTATTTCTTCAGGAGTGCATCTAGTTTTCCATGTTTCATGCTTAAAAAAGGTTATAGGGGACAAACTTCCAGTTCAAACAATATTGCCAGAACTTGATGAGGAAGGAAAAACCATATTGGAACCTGAAGCAGTCATGGAAACAAGAACTCAACAACTACAAAATCGATCAATTTCAGAGTCTCTCATCAAATGGAAGAACTTACCCACGAAAGATTCTACATGGGAGGATGAGAATTTTATACAAAAGCACCCACAACTACTCAAGCATTGAGGACAACACCTTTTTGAAGGACAGGAGAATGTTAGGTCCTTATATTACTAGTATAGTCCCTTATTGTTGTTAGTGTAACCCCCTTATTGTTATTGTTGTACCCCTATAACCCCCATATTGTTATTATTGTGCCCTTAAATTATTATTGTTAGGTCGGCTAAGATTACATTATGGCCCCATGGACTCCTACATAGAGAAAGGAGGTTTTTTCATTTGTATCATCCAAGAATTGTTCATTTATGTAATGTACTGGAGGTTTCCCCCTCGAAGTGGCTAATTTCTAAGGCGTTGATCTCTCTTTTCTTCTATTTTTGGAGCTGGTTTCACAACAATACATCGGTTCCTATTTTCTACAAATACATTGTCATTCTAACTTTCCAAAATATAAAGTAAGTTACATTAAACAAGGGTGGCTTGGAAGAAAATACTCCTTATTGACTGCTCATTTTGATATATCTCCCTTTAAGCAACCAAGATTCATCTGAGGGACCTACTCTGATACCAATTGTTGGGGAAAATACTGAGAGGGGTTGGGGTGAATCAATATTTTTAACACACTGTATTTTCCTATTTCACATTCAAAAATTTGTACGCTACTATTATTCATGTAACCTGCATGTGTACATGACTTCAGTGAAATAAAACGGTGTATATATAGTTTACTTATTTTTCATACTTTCCATCAGATTTTTAATTTTACCATTGATTTATTAATTCACAAGTCATTTAGTATGCATTAAAGAGCATATATATCACAACACATAAGCAACACATCAACGCATATGAACGCCATGATTTTAGGTGGAAACCCAATGTGGGAGAAAACCAAAATTGTCGTTGTCTATGTATTCTTCTTTTATTATAACGAAAATATCATTACATCTTGTACTGGCACAAACTCTTACTAGTATGAAAGAACCTAGTTGTAAGAGGCTACAATCTCCACATTTTCTATAGCACCCACTGGAAGGGAGCTACAACACCCTGATCTGATTTAGCAGATCCTACCAGAAGGGAGGTGTTAGGTCTCTGTAACAAGCAAGATTGGCAAAGTCCGATCACAGAGTTAACATCATTTCAACCAACTTTGGGATTCTAGGATCTAGCCCTCCTGAATCCGGAGAGGGATCT